>JAXQQM020073141.1:0-94986 GCA_034641835.2 Pinus albicaulis | reverse complement strand
AGCCATGCCCTAACTTGGCGGAAAAACCTATAATGCCCCGCTTGATCCTATCATGAAAAATTTGATTAGTTTTTAATTAAACTGCAAATATTGACGTATAATTATTGAGTAATATTGATATATATCTACAATTGTAAAATTGTAATTTTATTTTTACTGATATGACGTTTATTGTTATTATTTATATTCCCAATATGTCTTCTCGAATCTAATTTTAGATAAGATATGATGTTTTCCAATTTAATTTAACTCAAATATATATATATATATATATATATATATATATATATAGATATATTTGATTCCAAATATGTTTTCTCAAATCTACTTTTAGATAAGATCTGTTTTTCTCCAATTTAATTCTAAATCAAATATATATATTTGATTCCCAATATGTCTTCTTAAATCTATTTTTAGATAAGATATGGTCTTCTCAATTTAATTCTAAATAAAATATCTATATTCACATTCCCAAAGTGTCTTCTCAAATCTACTCTTGGATAATATATGATAAGAGAGTTAAGGTTAATAAATTAAAAGGATGAGGGGGTAGTCATGGAATTAATGGTAAGTGGTTGAGGTGGATGAGAGGAAGAGACATAAAATGGAAGGAGGATGAGAGAAGAGGGGGAGATCCTTGTTCTTTGTTTTGTAATTGGAGGAATTTATTTTGGAGGAATGTGGAGAAAGAGAAGGGAGAGAATGGAGAAAAAATGAGAGGAATCAAGCTTAGATGTATTGGAGAGTGTTAGTTTTAACTTGGACACACTACAACTGGTTGGACTTGGGCTCAGAGGGATAGGGAGTCTGTGAAGGTTCCCTGAGCTAGGAAATCATTCCTAGTTGGCTGGGAGGTAAATTCAGTTAAGTAACACAACAGGAGCATCTCCACAAAAATCAAGAGCATCTTAACCAAGCTATTGATATAGGTATCTTCAATTGTTGATTAATTATGCAGATTGTTGCAATGAAATTTCTTACTTGTTTAATATGTTGCAAATAAATCTTACTTGTATCTTATCATCAAATAAATGTTGATCCATAAATATGCTATTTTCCTTCATATTGTGTTTAATTTAAATGATAAATTTGGTTTAGTTAGAAGACCTGGGATAGGTCCTCAAATATGGTATTAGAGACAATTTCAACCTATGAGGCCTAAAACCCACCAAACCATTGTGAAATTATATATATATATATATCTATATATATATATATATATATATATATATATATATATATATATATATATATATATATATATATATATATATATATATATATACAATTAAAACAATGCATTATGTATAATTCTTATTATTGATATAAACAATAACAAACAATGCCCCAGGTTTCCCATTTTTTTGGTCTAATAAAAATTGTCTGTGTACCTGTTCAAAAGGGATCAAGTCCCAGCAAGATATCCTAGAATTTTCTCCTCGCTTGAGTAGGAAATATACTAAGGTAGTTTTACTTTGCCCTAAACTGTTGAAAAATCCATTAGTAAATAGATTTGTTGTGAGAAAAAGAAGGAGGGGAACTGGAATTTTGAATTCAGACAATGTAGAAGAGCATTTATCATATAATGTAACATAGAATTTATGAGGAGTTATATTTCCTCTGGAATCCAATGGGTATGGTCATGGTGTTACCATGTCTATGAAGGTTTTTCTTATGAGTGCTTGTGTCATCCAACATTGACACAATAATAATCTGGGATCCAAAGTTATTTCCACAGCTGCAATTTGCAAAGTTGTCAAAGTGTAGCTATCATTTTCTTCTTTTAAATTTATGCACCGTGCAAATTGCAATGCCCTCCACATTTATTGAGGCATGCACCTTTTAAGGACGTTAGAAAGCCATTACAAGGGTTACTTATACAAGTCTGCATAGTTATAATTTAGGCTTGCAAATCCTCCTTTCTTGTTCACAATGTATAAAAAAAACAACTTCTACTAAATGTTTCTTCCTATTATTGAAGCTATAAAATTATTTTGATATAGATTTCCAAGTGGCATCATAATATATTCCGGCTTGAAATTTTACTTGAAATGAATTTAGTTTGTTTGCTTCAGATCTGTGAATCTACCATGCAGTTAAAAAAAAAATTACTTCATTTTTGTTGGCTTTCAATTGATTCTCATTCAATGCTTTCTCTAAGGTACATTTTCTCCATCAACTCATCTTCAAAGCTTCCAATTCTACATGAAAATCCACAACCTCACTTTCTAATAACCTTTTTACGCAATGGACCCAACTCTTTGGCTCACCTGCTAGTCTACACCGCACCAGATATGAGTGCCGAGGAAAAATAATACATAAATACATGAGAGAAATAATAAAACAATCCAGTAGGTCATTATTTATTTTGAGGATTCTCTATTAGAATAATGGATTCCTAATGTAATTATGTATTGCTCGTTAAAACGAATCTTCGGAGATAAGTTTTTTTTTTTTTTTTAAATCTTCTTCTTTTTAAGGAAATCAAAGTATTTTTAAGGAAATCAAAGTATTAAAGTATGATGACAAAATTTCCAATTTATACTAAATATAAGTTTTAATTTCATTTGTCCCGGACTTCTCAAAATCAAGCATTTATAAGTATTATTATTTTAGTTATTTTTTTCTTGAATTTTCAAAATAGATATATTATTCCTGAAATCATCTCTATAATTAATCTAAAATTTCCTTATCTGTGAAACCTTCTACCAAGTAAATAACTCAATCAATACAAGACTTTCTATCAAGTAAATAAACCAATCAATACAATTGCTATTTATGCTAAAATCAAAGTTGAAAGAATAAATATTTAACAACTTTTTCCATGCGTTTATGATTCTAGTGGGCATGTGGCATTTAACCGGGTGCATATGCGGCACATTAAATTGATATATGAGTTTTCTGAATTCTAAATGCACTTTTAAGGTATTTTTGGATTTTGTCTTCAGTGCCTTCGTACTATACACATCTCTCCATATATTCTTACAAAATAGTCTATTTATAAAAATAAATATGACTGAAAATACCAAAACTATACTATGCATATGTGTTTATATGTATATATATAATATAATAATTAATAATTTACATAATATATTAAAAAAAAATCATAAATCAATTATATATTTATATATTTATTTATGGAATCTCAAGCATATGGGACAAAAACTTAAGAACCTATGAGATTTTTCCTCTTATCGTAGTTAGTAAGCAAGTTGTAAATTGTTTTTATTTATTTTTACCAACCATTTATTCGTGTGGTATAAGGTTGGGCTTATTTAAAAGAATATTTAATTTGGTTTGGATTATTTAAGAGAAGAATTAATTTATTAATAATTCTAATGAAAATGATGTAATGTGGGAAAGTTAACTAAAGTTAAATTTAAAAAAAATAATAATTATTATAATTATGTGTTGGATAATGAAAATGATGTAACGTGGGAAATTTAACTAAAGCTAAACTTACAAAATCATAATTATTATTATAATTATCTGTTGAATATTAATATAGGATGTTTGTCTCACTCATGGGGCATAGTAATGTTTTGAACATTAAGCAATTAAAATCTAGAGTCGTTTATGCACATATCTAACGGATGATTACTTGTTGACATATAATCTTGAGGATGAAAATTTAATTGATACTTAATGTTAAATTGTTAATGTGAAAACTCAAATATAAATGGGGATATTTAGTGATACTCTCATAAGGAATGACTATATATATATATATACACATATCTATATATGTATACATATGTATATATGTATATGTATATATATGTATATATATGTGTATATATGTGTATATATGTATATATATAATAAATTTGTAGTAATTTTTGTAGAATATGTAATAGTGGTTGGAGAAAAAATATATATCAAATGAGAATGAGTAGACTAATTCTTTTTTCTATCTATATTTTAAAGTTAGTGACTAAACAAATATGTTGTTCATTCTTGTCCTTCTACCACATTTTACATTTTTTATCGATTAAACATCTTACAACATGGTAGTTGAGTTTAGAAAGTGCTCAAGGGTCCATATAGAAGTGGATAGAAAGTGCTCATTGGGCATAATTGGCACCACAATGCAGCCTAAAGGGAAACATCCTTGAGTTGTGTGACATATAACCACACAAAAAAATAATGTATGTCTTAAAGAGGAAGAAACCTCTACCTCACTTACCTAAAACCATTGATGTTGTGCTAAGGTGATCTAGATTGGACCATTGTATTGTTTTTCATCCATCTCGATGCTTTCACAGTGGAAAAAGTGGAGGAATATGCTCAGAGAACCATTTTTATCAACAGGACCCAGTTTGGGAAATTTAGGTCTATAACCTTTTAGAATAATTTTGAGGCATCAAACAATATTTATGGGGGTGAAGCTTTACCACTTTAGCACCACACCTTTTTTTCCTATTCTCAAAAATAGGCCTTTCCAACAGTATAAGAATCACATCAATTAGAGCCTATATGCGAAAGTTATGCCACTCAAAATTTGACCTTCCTATTTCACCACCATAATTTGAGAGGATGCCACGTTAACCCCCATTATTCATGAAAAAGGAGCGAGCCACATGATTATAATGAAGAAGACTGTAGAAGAGTCTATATTGTAACTTTGGTTAATCGTTGAAGTAGTCAAACCTAACCACTAGTGAGCTATGAGGCTATGTTATAGCCAAACCACTAACAGGAAAAGGGTTTCCATTATTTTGAGTGCATTTTTTCCATAGAAGAGAAACAATAGCTGAGAGAGATAGGAGATAGAGAACAAAAATGATTTTTACACTGTAGTAGCCCATAAGCCACAATCCATACTTGTTCGTACTTGCATATATTTATATTCAGAGAAAGAGAGCAGAGTGGCCTCACCTTCTAGTTGGGGTTTTCTCCTAAAAGGGATAGTGGTCATATCTTGTGTCAAATTTTTGTGTGAGATTTTATTTTGTTGGTATCTACATTATTGACAGTAATCTACAAATCGATAAATATAAAGAGAAAGAAAACTGTAATAGTGTAGATCTTGGATTTTAAAGTATATTTTATCAGATCTATTGTGATGAATTGTCCACTAGAATATCCATGGAAGTTTACGAATCATATTGGTATCAAGGAAGGTTTCTTTGGGTGTATTGTGGATATTTGCAGGGGACTTATATTTACTATGTCGTAAAATTGTAATCATGGCTGACGAATCTATGAATAACCCTCATGATATTGCAAAGGAGAGGTTTTCACATATATAACAACAAGTCACTTATATAAATCGTAATATAAATTTCCTTATGGCGACCCTGAGCAATAATCTTGGGATATTTGGAGAAGATGAGGGTTATAACACAGAGGATAAATCAAAGAGGGTAAATTAGGATATCAGCAAGAAATAGAGAACCAACCGAAGAAAGGACCCAAAAAATATCTACCTAGTTCGAGTGTCATGAATTATTCACAGTCCCTGTTCAAAATGGAAGTAAAGGTTTATATGAAGTTGTACCATGGCGAGATCTATGCTATAAAGCTAAATCATTGGTTGTAGCAATTCAAAGTGTTTTTTATTGTCTATCAAAATTAGGAAGAACAAAAGGTTTCATTTGCACCACTGAAATTAGAGGGTCATGCCCTAACTTGGTGGAAATGCCACATTGAGACCTTGGGGTTGGAGCGATAGCCTCTAGTAACTAAGTGGGGGGCCTTAAAACCCTCATAATATCACATTTTTACCTTATTCAGTATGAATAGGTTCGGTGGACTCAGTGCCACTACTTTAGGCAAATGTAGGGGAAAAGTGTGCAGGAGTACACCACATAGTTCATAAAGATGGCCATAATGTTGGGTATCTCCCCAAAGAACCCAAATGTACTCCTCAAGTATTTGGGGAGTATAAATTTCCATCTATAGGAGCAAGTGATGTTATTCAATCCAAAATCGATAGACGAGTCTTATGTACAATCACAATACCTAGGGAATATAAGCCTGAAGAAAGCACAATCAAGTGGATCAAATCCAAAGGGGTAATAGGACGCTTTTAAGGAGGGGAAGAAGAAGCAGAAAAGAAGAAAAGATAAAAATATGACAACCACAACACACCAATGCAAACATACCAGCAATCACTACAACATTGAAAAACATACAAAGAAGAAGTGTTGAAAGTTGCATCTAGAGCTTAACTCAAAGAACAAAAAGAAATACAATAAGAAGAAGAATCTCATGGCCACTAATTTGAGCAAAAAATTTGAAAGAAACTTAGACGTGTATGAGAATATCATCTGTACATCATTGCTGGAGGAGGTGAATCTGAGTAGCCTTCAGCAAATGGAAGAGAAATAGATGACCAAACTCTTCCTATAAATATATAGGTCAAGAAGGCCAATATTGATGCTCTGCTTGACTCAAGATCATAAGTGAATCATCTTATAGTAGAGATGGCCAAGAAGTTGGAGCTGGAATTATGTGATAACCCATGCCCATATTCACTAGGATGGGTAAATAAAGATGCAAATATAAAGGTAAAAAAATATTGCAAAATTAGATTTTCCATCATTGTTAATTTTACTGATGAAGTAGAACCAGGTGTGGTTCCCCTTTATGTATGTGGAGTCATGTTTGGGAGTCCCTACATGTACATGTGAGATGCAGTATTAATGCAGAGAGTGGACCAATATTAGCTCATTAAGGATGAAAAATTGTTCACTATTAACACACGCAAACGAAAGTAAAAAATTTCACTGGTAAGTGTCAATGAAGCCAAGAAATTGATCAGTTTCAACAAGAAGTGTTCTTTATTGTTTTTAATAGAAAATCAGTATGTAGAAGGGTTAGTAAGAGGCAAGGCATCCCTGGAGGGGTGTACTAAGAAACAAAAGCAATTGGAAGAGTGTTATAAGCATACAATGATGTGTTTCAGTAGCTTAAAAGGTTTCCACCTAATAGAGAAATGGAGCACGAGAACTAGCTATTGTAAAACTCCCCATTTCCAAACATTGTGTTGTATATGTAGTCTTTTATAGAAGAAATTGAGGCGAATAAACAGTTGCAACAACTACTATAACATGGTTTCATTCGACTAAGTATATCACCGTATGGGTCACCCATCATCATTATGCCAAAGAAGGATGAGACTTGGTGGATTTTTGTTGATTACAAGGTGTTGAACAAGATCATGTTCAAGAATAGGCACCCCCTTTCTAGGATAGATGATTTGTTGGATCATTTGTAGTAAGCGAAATACTTCACCAAGATAGACCTAAAGTCTAGATATCACTAGGTTTGAGTCATAGAAGAAGATAATTGGAAGACCACCTTCAAAACTATAAAAAGTTTGTATGATTGGTTAGTCATGTCATTTGGCATATGCAATTCACAACCTACATTTATTAGATTAATGAATGATGTACCATGCTCTTTTATATATTCATTTATTATTTTTTATTTGGATGATATAATTGTATATAGTTCTACATGAGAGAAGCACATCTCACATTTGACACAGGTGCTAGATACATTAAAGAAGCACCAACTATTAGCAAATCTCAAGAAGTGTGAGTTTGTACAATAGTATTTGGTGTATCTAGGGTATATGATAGGTGGAGGATAGTTGAAGATGTATCCCACCAAGATGGATATCATCATGAAATGGTAGGTGCCTACTAATGTTTATGAGGTTAGGAGATTCATTGGGGTAGCATTGTGTTGATATTCAAGAAGATGATGAGCTTAGTGAAAAGTAAGCACCTTCACTAAGTGGGACCCGCAGGCTATTTTTAGGTGTATGTCTATTTTTAGACATGGTGAGCATATTCTATAAGTTGTAGGATGCTATTTGTAGATGGTTGGTCAAATGTGGAAAAGAGATGAAATTCTATTTTTAGAATATTGGGCGAAGTCTATTTATAGATCGTCGATCTAAAAATAGGTGCATGTTGATTATTATTAACCCTTAATAATAATCCGACAATAAACATTAAATTATTCTCTTTGAGCACTCTATTTCAGTGAAAAAATTTGGCAAATTGGTGGGCTGAAGGAATTATGCAATTCCTAGGGTTATTGATGGCTCATGCATGAAGGACTCAGTTAGAACTGAAGTGGAAAAGTTATGACAGAGTTGGAAGAGTAGTTACAGGAGTTGTTATTTAGTTTAACTCAGTTAAGTGAGTTAAACTCAGTTGAGCTAGTTGTATCTAGTCTAACTGAAAGATACACTAATGAGAGTTAAGTGAATCAATTAGTTAATTAATTCACAACTAATAACTCACTAACAACTGAACAAATACATCAGTTAACTACTTGCATCTCAGTTCGAGTGGAGACCCAGTGGAGAGATAGGTGAAAGGGTGAGATGGACTATCTGTTGTGACTATAGTGATGCATTCAATGCATCTGACACACATTAGAGTTGCCAATGAGGATTGCACAATGAAGGCAAGGCCAATTCAAATTCATTTAAGGGTCTTCTACAATAGGGATTTTGCAGTGGAGGCAGGATGTCAGGAGACAAGAAATTGGTGCATAGATATGCAAATTTTTGCATGATAGTGTGTAATGATTGTTGATTGTACTGAGAGCTTGATGTACTAAGCTTTGTATGAGATTATTACATGATTACATTGATATACATAATATATGATAGTTGGGGTTTTTAGCTTTATGCTTTCCCGTTAAACAACTGTGTTATGTGTGATTGAATTTATTCACATGTTTGCAATTGAGTTTTAAACTTCCTCAAGTTTAACAGTGGAAGGATTCTGTATTTAGCAAGAAGAGAAATATTGTTAGATCAGGAGAATCTAGTAATACATCAGTATTAATAAATTTTTACACATAGTAGTTGAGAATATTCATAGCCTTGTTTTCAATGGTAGCAACATTGCTCCACACCATAACAACAAGTGGTAAGAGTTTCCAGTCGGGAAAGGGTCAAAGAGGGCTTTCAATGGGCTAAATAATAATATTAGTCAAGCACCAGTTTTGACATTACAAAACTTGCAACAACCCTTTGAAGTGGAGACAAATTTGTGTGGGTATGTTATGGGAGCAGTATTGATGCAAGAGGGAAGGCCTAGATGCTACCATTCTGAAGTATTTCATTGGGAAGTTCCTAACTACCCTACCTACAAAAAGTAGCTTTATGCCTTAGTGCAAGATGTTAAGAAGTAGGAGAACTATCTGATGGGAAAGGAGACAATAATCCACAAAAATCACCAACCACTATAGTACTTGTAGGCCCAGAGTAAGCTACAATAGGTGAGGCATTGCAAGTGAATGGGGTTTCTACAACAATTTCATTCAGTGATTAAATACAAGAATGGAAAAAGAAACAAGTTCATTGACATGCTTTCAAGTCCACCCACACCAAATATCATAGCTATGAGAACATTAATGTACATGAATCCATTCACCCATTATGCATACTATTGTAACATTTTTTTATTTTTACTTGTAGTTTTAAAAAATATAAAATATAAAAAATATATATATATATATAACATAAAGAAAAAGAAAAGGGATATTTGAAAAATATGTTATAAGAAAATGATGATAAAAAAAGGAAAATATTGGAAAAAAAAAATCCCTAAGAAAAATCATAATATGTGAGCTAGAATAAATGCCGCATTAAGTAGTTAATTAATGGTTTTAACTAGTTTAAACACAATTAAACCATGATTAGTGATTTGTAATAAGGTTAAACTGAATTGAAATATTTTTTGATTTTGTGGTATCGCGGGTGCACTAACCAACTCCCATGATCTTCTCCACTCAATCAACGACGGGGAAGGCATTTCGGACCCCCCTGTCTCTCTGACGGTTAACCGAGGGAGTCTAAAATGGTGTTTCAATTCAAACCGTTCGTGAAATGTGTCAAGCGTGGAGATAGTTATGATACCCCCCTCACCATTCCAAAAAAACTTACCACCCCCCCACCCTTCCAAAACAATTTACCACCCCCCCTCCAAAATCCTCCAGCGTCATTTCTGAAAACCACCGACGCACTCTTGTAACTATTCCCGCTCCTGCCAAAGGTTATCCACTTCGCTGCTGCCATCTACCCGTTGTCCTTTATATGAATTTGAACCATTATACAATCATAACCGTTGCCTCCATATATACCCCGCGTCCATATTAAACTTCTTAAATGGTTAATTCTCCTCTGTATAAAATAAACTCGTAGCTTTCCCATTATTTCTTTACACGTTCTGTTAGAAGATATTGCATACCCAAGCTCCAACATAACTAGAACTCTACCACATACAACACTGTACAAGTCGGCTTATTAACTGGTAACCATCATTTCCTATCCTTATTTCTTTCCAATGCCTTATTCAAAGGGAAAATCCAAAATGCGAGAGGAAAACCCCATGCTCCCACCTGTGATAGTCCTGCAACATTTTCCACTAGTTGATCAAGAGTACAAAATTTCAAAAACACGGTGTTAATTTCATTTGTATCAATTACATAATTGGATGAAACAGAAGTTTATTGATCTCAGTGATGAATTGAGACCGTGGAACTCTTTCTGACCTCAATTCATATTCCCGCAGACTCATTCCTTCCCCGAATTTGTATCTTGGTATCAAATGCTAAAAATTATACCCTCAGGTCCCCTACATCCTTTTTTTCGTAGAATCCCTCATGGATATCTACAAAAATGTTACCTTTCCTCAATGATCCAAGATTTTTTAGATATTTTTTCCTGAAAATGTTGAATTTCCTAGAACCAATCCACCTTACCCAACTTCAATGTTCCAAGAGATGGCCAAACAAACTATTTCAATAATTTCTTGTTTTCTAGGTTATCAATTTGACCAATGGGTTGATGAGATCATCCTATGATTTTTATCAGTATTTTCTAAAGATGAGAAACCTCATATTATCTTCGATTATGGTGAATTATTAGCATAGACTATTCATGATTAGCTCATGGAATTTTCTACAGAAGGGGTCTTCAAACATGCATCAATTCTTGTATATTTGTTTTTGTTCTATCAGTTAGATGTGTTCTCAATTCCACTAAAAAATTTATATGAATTGGGAGACCCTCAATTTGTGATTCATTGGACCTCCTTGGTTAGGAAAAACACAAATGAATTCTCTTTTAGTGACTACACAGATCAATTTTTATTCACATTTTCCTATTTACTTAATAGTGATATAATGCATAAAATTTCTCCTAAAATTAAAAGGATTCTTCATCTCAGTGAACAAAAAAATACAAGATATTGGTATTTATACCAAAAATTTATAAATATTAGTGTGTATAGTTATTATCTTCCTCCATACAGGTTGAAAAAGTTCAAACCTATCGGAAATTTTGCACTAGAATTCATGAGGCATATGATAAATATGGATGAGTTTCACTTTGTGTTATCTTAGAGAAATTCCTAGTTTAAAATCAAAACTCAAATTGAAACTTTCATCTGTAACACTAGAACAACAACAAAGGATTCAAATATTTTATTAAGGGAAATGAAATTTAAATTGAGTTTTTCTTGGTCTTATGATCCTAATCAGGTGCTCAAAATTATGCTCAAAACTGAAAGTTGTTGGAATGGTGTGGAACTTGAACTACCATGCAGATCTCATCGTTCTGAATTTGGCGCAACACATCGTAGAAAACTGACACTGTATGCTACCAAAAACACATTCTGTCCATTTTTTCAAGCATGCAATTTAAAAAAAAATTTCAAGACAACCCAGTTGGTAGGTTGACTGGTCAAGGGTATTTCCTCTAGCGACTCGGGTGGTGCCAAGTGGCACAATTACAGTGGTTTGATGTGGCGTGATTTGATTGGGTTAAGGGTGACCAACCATAGGCTTCCATGTGGCCCATCCATGGGCCACCACATGGCAGCCTAGGGGCCACCAAAATTATGGTCGAGGTCTAAGCAGAGTGGGAGGGAGTCGAACCCACGACCTCCCAGTTCACAATGCAGAGCTTTACCACCATACCACATGTATTCCTTGTTAATACTGTTAGGTCTCCGTAGTTTTCAAGATTGGCAAGTACAAACGCTGCAGAGCCTACATCAAAACCGCTTTGGAATCTGAGGACCTAGCCATCCTAGATTCAGAGAGGGATCTCTCTATGTATGAGTTCAAACATATGATCTTTCAGTTTTGTGATATGATATTAGGCTAGTTATGAAGAATGGAGTTTTTATTTTTTTTGGTTGGGCAAGGATATAATGAAGATGAAGGAAGTCTCTATGAAGGGTAAAGGTGTAAGTAGGTGAAATAATGGTTCAGCTGATAAGATAGGCAAGGAGCAACATCAATCCATTGGGCTATGGAGTCATAAGAGGATTTAATTGCACAACAAGGTTCAAGAGTGGTCCATGGGGAAAGTCATCTATGTCAAGGGATCTCTTTAAGTTGATATTATGGAATGAAACATTAAGAAATGAAGTGAAAGAAAATAAAAAACATGAAGAAACGAAGAACAACCTAAGATCAAGTAAGTACTTTGAAACTATCCTGCTTTTGGCATGCACTTTAAGGGAGAACACAAAGTAATCTAAGATCAGGTAAGTACTTTGAAACTAGCTTGCTTTTGATGTACTTTCAAGAGAAAACATTTAAAAACACAAAATAGCTTAAGATCAAGTAAAGACTTTTAACTTAGCTTACTTTCAGCATATTCAAAAGGAAAACATTCATGATAAACACAACTAGTAGTCTAAGATTAGGCAAGTACTTTGAAACTAGCCTTATTTCAACATATTCTTAAGGGAACTTTTCAAAGCAACTATTGGAGATAAACCAAACGATAGGGCTAACCATAAACTTCTCTAGCTCAGCTTTAATTAGAAAACTTCTCAAGAACATTTAAAGATAAAATCTCAAGTTTTACTCAGGAAGTATGGGCTTACCAACACTTCACTGGTTATACTCTATTGAATTATCTTTAAATAAACAATCAGCAGAAAAAATAAAGGATAAAGATTTTCAGTGAGATTTAGGGTACTTCAGAAGTAATTCCTAATCTATATTTGTTTTTTTTTATCAGAGAAAAGAGGATAGAATGGAAACACAAAGAAAAATTACAATTTACAGTGAGAAACACATCACCATTGACATAGACCAGGATCCCATAAATCAGCTATTTGTATTTGATGTTCAAACCAGTTACAATCTTCAAGTCCAATGGGCCTCTATAGTTTCAAACTTCTCATCTCAACTTATGTGTCTTCAATTAAAAATAGAGATACAACAACTTCAGAAATCTATTTACATGTAACAGATATCCAAAGACCAACCTCTATACTGTCTTCTGCAGAAGTATTTATAGAAGAAAGAGGAGGTGGACTGTAGGAAGGGATCATTAGTTCAATTAATACAGGGTAATGGTTTATTGACCTTTTGGAGGCCTAAGAGAGAATATTTCTAATGCTCATCTCTATTTTAATGATTTTGCATTAAATTTCATCAACTTTAGTTACTATTTGTTGACTTTGGGGGCTTTGGTAGGCTGATCGTAAATTCTGAGCTATCATTGGCAAAATATCTCTGACTGTGCATTCATTTTGTATTCTTTTGTAAAAATAAATCTGCAGGTGGTAGTTGAGGAGTTATGGCCTCAATGATGTGGCATTCGGAGGCTCTTTTGTTGATATGTCTGCTTCTATGGCTTTAAGCATTGATCTGCTTTTAACTTGTGCTTTATCTTTATTAAGATCCCTTGATTATCTTCGGGGTCTTCGAACTGCATTATTGTCTTTAACCTATGGATTAATTATCAAATCTTCAATATATTTCATTAATATTTAATCCTCTTAGGTATACTTTGTTGCTTCTTCTGCTCAGGTGTCCGAGTTTTTTGCTGATCTGGAGGTTTGTCGAAGGTCGGAGATAGTGATCCGTCGAATAAACATGAAATTAAATCCTCTTCTTATTCCTTTATTTGCAATATTTGGCTACAAGATCTTCATCCTGCAACCTATGTCACCTGACTGTGACTGTGGAAATCGCACGAATTAACCACCCTTTAAACCCTGCAAAACACGATAAACATATTACAAAAAACCTGCGGGAGCTTGGCTAACTGTGACAGAGGCTCAGGGGAATGGTGGAGGGGCAGTGAGAGTGGTGAAATGCAGCGACGGAGGAGGGAAACCCTCGCAGAGTAGCTAACCAGGTTAAAATTTGAAATAGGGTGCGAAAATGAGGAAAAATGGTTTTAGAAAACCATTGGTGGTTATCGCGCGAAGAAAGGGCAGTAAGTGGTTTGGGATGGATGGAATGCGATTCTATTCATCATTGGACATGTGGATTTCCAATACCGCCCATTTCGCATAAGAGTTGCGCGACGCTAGGGAGGGGGGCAGAGTGATGTGATATGGATCGTGGATCGTCGGATCTAGGGTCTCAGATCGGACAGTGCAGCGTGAGCGCGACAGGCCGAAAGCTGCATGGTGGGATGAGCAGTGGGCGAGGTAAGTGACGTAATCTCGTTTTTCACAAAGGAGACAATAGGGTTGCGAGGTCAAGCAGTCGTGTTAAATTAGGACCGTTAGATCCATTGCATGGATGGCTGGGATCGAATCGGGAGATTGCACTTCGCAGAGGGAAAGGGGAATGGGACCAATGGTTTAAGTTTGGCTGATGCAATGGATTGAGACCGAAATAAGCACCAAGGCATGGTTATGTGGGAGTAAGCGGAACTAGGGGCTTAGAGGAGAAAAGGATTATCGTGTCAGGGAAATGGAGATGGAGGGATAAGCGGAAGGGTTTCCAAAGGAGCGATGATCGTCGATTTATCAGGATCAACGTTCCCGATTTAATCGGCGAAAGCATTTTGATGAGGAAAGTTTGGGAGAGAAAGGAATTTGCTATAGCGATGAGGCCCTTTAGTGCTTTGTCATAGCATGAGTTACATGCGGAAGAGGGGCTAGGGCTAGGCCGAAAGGGGCTTAAGGCCAAAATGCTTCGAGGACTATTTTTAAGGCTTCAAAAGTGATTATAAGGTCAAATGAAGGCTCCGATAGGTTAGAAAGGGGATTTTTAAACTAAATATGAGGGAGATACAAGGTTTAAAAATGATTTTTTGAATAAAATGGGGGGGAAATGAAGGGAAAAATGAGTGAATGAAATGATGAAAGAGGGGTTGTTTAGAGAACAATTTTGCAAGGTGAAACAGGTTTAAATTGGTTTTCCTTTAATGAAACAGTAGTGAAGATTACTTGCAAAGTGTAAACAGCACAAGAAGACTTCAAGAATGAGCAGTTTTTCATGAAAGCAATCTCTTGAAGGCTTAGGACCTATTTTTAGCCATCATTTTTTATGAAAAAAATTTAATGATGGCTAACAGTGGCTCCACTTGGGGATGGCAGCTCCTTGGAGGTGTCAAGAATCTTCATATTTTGATCTCTAGGATGTAGACCTGTGCCTTTATCCATAACAACCTCTTCTTCATTGATCATGTAGCTTTGAAAGGTGATCAGTATTTATATCAAACAGATTTATCTCCCAAACAACTACCTACATAGCCTAATTCCTATCATATTTTCTTCAAAAGGTGCATTTGGACTTTGCAGACCTTAAACATCAACATTTTATTCTTTTTGAAAACAAGAAAAACTAATCTAAGTCTACCCTTATTTCTTCCATGAGTTCATATTAGACTGTTGAAATCATAAATTCTCTACCTAAGCTACTATCTACCAGGATTAGACTATCTGGAAAATTTTATTCTCTATTTTCTAAAATAGAAATTTAAACACAGCCAAACCAGGTTTAAGCAGTTTGATTTTCCATGATGTCTATGGTTATATGTACAAGCTGCACACAAAATTTATTTACAGAAATTTAAAGCAAAAATATGAAGGCTTGAAATCTAACATTTTAAACATCCTTCGTTCTTTTTGCAACTCTGATTTTGATCTTTTTGAGCTGATGTTTTCTTTTTCTTGGTTCAGATTTTAAGCATTTTTAGAACCAATGTATTCTTATCCTAATCTATTCTACTTGATAAGCCAAGATTAAACAGTTTGGAAAATCTTCTTCACTAACCTATCAATAGTAAATTGAAATCTATATTAGTCATGATTAGGCTGTATGACTAAAATAGAAGTGTTGTTTTCGGTAGTGGCATTTAAGTTTGCACACTTTCAGAATTTCTTTTCATTTTTGGTATGGGGCTGTACCTTTCTTGTTTTATTTCTGCCCTCTTTTTCTTTTTCTTTTTTTGTTTTTGTATTTTCTCTTTATTCAACTTGGAAAAAAGTATTATGTACAATGGATAAAAAGCCTTGAAATTAAAATATCAGTCAATAGAAATAATGTTTGATAATTCTGCCATTAACATGACCTCCAAAGTATTCAGCTCCATCCAATTCTTGCAGAAAAATGCATTGTCTCCAATAGCATATTAGATAAGATAAGGGCCTTGCCATAATTTATCAAATTTTCCATGTTTGCCCTTATCTTCTCTTCTTGAATCCCATTTCAAAACTTTATCACCAATTTTGAAATCACTTGCCCTAGTTCTTTTGTCAAACAACTTCTTAATGTTTTCTTGTAGTTGTTGTGCTCTGATGTATAATTCCTCTCTGGTTTGTTGTAAATGTATAGTCTGGTTTATTCTTCTTGTTATATCATCATCTTCAGACTGTACTTCCTGGATCAACTTTATGACTGGCACTCCTAAACTGGTTGGAAATATTGCATCAATTCCATGGACTAGCTGGTAGGGAGATATTCCAATGGATTTTTTAATGGTCAGTCTGTCTGCCCATAAAGCATGTACTAGCTTATTGTGCCATGATTTCTTGTTATCTTCCAACAACTTCTTGATAATGTTTACCAGAATTTTATTTGATGATTCTGCAAGCCCATTACCTTGAGGGTTATAAGTTGTGGAATGACCCAATATGATATGATATTTATGATAGAACTCTACCATATTTTTAGACCCAAATGCAGCAGCATTGTTAGTTATGTTCTTTCTAGGACAGCCAAATCTAGACAGTATGTGGTTTTCAAGGGATGAGATGATGACTGAGTCTATGGCATTCCTAGAGGGGATGGCTTCTATCCACTTGGTAAAATAATCTGTTGCTATGAGGATCCATCTATGTTGGGCAGATGAGGGAGGATGGATTTCTCCAATAAAGTCTAGACCCCACTACTGAAAAGGAGCTTCAACAGTGATTGGTTGCAGAGGTAAGGGAAGTTGTTTTCTTTTTCCTTCAAGGATTTGGCATTTGTGATATGCAATAATCATCTTATGGAAATTTTGAAAGAGAGTGGGCCAATAATAACTAGCTCTAAGGATTTTATTAGCAGTTGACTTCCAGTAGAGGTGGCCTCCACATTCTCCTTCATGAAACTCATGCTTGATCTTATCTGCATCATTCTCAGGCAAACATTTAAGCAATAATCCACTAGCATTTTTCCAATATAAACATTTATTCAAAATGTAGTAATTTACAAATTTTAACTTTAAAAATCTTGCCTTTGTTTTAGAAAAACTAGGAGGAACATTCATGTTGAGAAAAACATACAAAATATCAGCATACCAAGATGAATTTAGGAAATGGTCTTCAATAATTGGAGTTAAGAACTCCTCCTGTTCATCTAATGCATTAAACATGTTTATATCAAGAGCTTGGAAGTTAAATTCAACCATCAATTTTGCTATTCCTTCACCCTTTATGAGTTTAGTGGGCTTGATTTCTAAGTCATACTCTAAAATTACATCAATCCACTTTCCTCTTTTGTCATCTGGGTCTTGGGTAAATATGTCTTTCACCACTGAATGAGGTACAAATGCTATGATGTGGGAATGTAGAATGTAAAATCTGAAGTCTTTTAAGGCTTTGACTAAGGCAAAAGCTTGTTTTTCCATTATGTTGTACTTCAGAGGTGCATCTCTTAGTGCCCTGCTGAAAAATGAAATGGGTTGCTCTTGTCCATTCAAATTTTTCTGTAATAGGACAACAAATACAGTGTGTTTGGATGCAAATGAAAAAATGAAGAAAGAACTGGTGTTTTGGTGAGTGCTTGTTTTACCAATTCAAAGGACTTCTTTTCTTCTAGGGTCTTGTTGGGGTTCCCATGTTTTGGAAAGTTTTGGCAATACCAAAAGATGAGACAACATCAGAACCACTTCAGACCTCAGGATCTAGCCCTCCTGGGTCTAGAGAGGGGTCTCTCTATATAAGCAAAGGTTTTATGTCTTTGAAGCTTCTGTGTTAAGATATTAGGCTAGTTATAGGCACAGGTTTTGTTTGTTTGATTTTGTTTGGTTGTTGGGAATCTGGAAAGGAGGGTTCAATATAAGACAAGGATGAGAAAGGAGGGTTTAGGAAAAGGAGAGATACTTCAAAGAAAATTCAAGACCATTGGGCAATGGATTTAGGAAAGGGTTTACTTGCTATTCAATATACATGCTTTCAGTTGGGCTAGTCATCTAAAGCATTGAATCTTAAAGATGATAGTGAGGCATGGAAAGACAAGAGAGAAGGTGAAAGCAAGGAAACCTCCAAGGTGACCTTTCAGGAATTAGATTCAGGGACAGGACATGCCGTTGGACAACCTGTGACCCAAAACCTAAAAGGTTAACTCTTCAGACAAGGAAACATTAAAGATTTAGAACAGAAAGGTGAAAACCTGAGATCAGAGAGAGACTTTGAACTCTCAATGCTTCGACCTCCAGCTTAAGGGAACTTAGAAAGTTTCAATTAATTGAAAAGGATCCTATTGAGCCAAAGATAGAGTTATAAAACTCCCAGTATTCCGATTCGTTCAATTAAAGCTTAGCAAGAACATCTAAGAACAGATTCATTAATTCATACATTAGCTAGCAGCATATGTTTGACCACTACACTGGTTAAATTAACTTAAAATCAATCCTCAGATAACACATTCAGCAGAAAATATCGAAGGCAAGGAGAGCAGAAACATAGGGTACCTAACAAGGGTAAATCCTATGCTAGATTTCTGATGCGTGCCAGAAGAAATGAAATGTAATGAACTACGAGGTAAAACAAAGACAAAGATAGGAAAACATCACCGCAACTTTAAATCAGGATCCAAAGAAATGTGCTTGTCATATTAAAGAGAAACACCAGTCATGTACAACATTGCCAACAACTTGATATTCAGTCTGAAAACATCTTCCTGAGCCTATCTTACAACTTTACACAGAGAACTATGTCTCAAGAGAAACAGCTGCAGTTCACAGATATCCGATCAACAACCATTACGATGTTTTCTCATGAGTTTTTATATCTGAAAGAGAGGCAGAGGAAGTAGATGAAACACTAAATGAAACATTAAAACAGAGTAGAAAGAGGGACTCGAGGCCCATTCTGTTTTAATGTCTATCCAATGAACTTCTGTACTCTGTGGGTGAAAGAGTGGTCTTCGACAAGCTGCAATTTACTCCAGGTATGTCTTTGATGTACTCTCAGCTATAGTACTCTGCAGTACTCTGGTGAATTAAAAAAAAGGCAGATAGACGACTATGAGGCTAGCCATATTGTGTAACAAATGCTCTGGTAGCATAGGTATGGATACCGTGTCCTTTCTCGGAGGAAACTCCTGCTGATCGTGAAACACTGATAGTGTCAGGGAGGAAATCATCTCAGGGACACGATACATAATAGAAAGGGTATGGGTACTGTGTCCTTTCTCGGGAGGAAACTCCTGCTGATCGTGAAACACTGATAGCATCGTTTTCTGTGCAATAGGCCTTCTGTGTGATTTATGAGGTCTTCAATCTGGTACCTGGCCTTTAAAACTCTGAATTAAGGCTTAATATCTTCAATAATGTGTATTAGAAGTCCTTAACTCCGTACTGATACTCTTTGCTGCTTCGACTGTCTTTGTCAGTGAAATCTGAGCTTTGATGGCGCTGGAAAGGTTTTGCACGGCTAAACTCTGTGTTTTTAATGAAAATCGCGCTCCAGCGCCTTCCCAGGATCTTTTCTAAAAATGGTCTTTCCTTTGTTTCTGTACCACCGTAACAGTGACTATGAACCATGGCGGCGTTCACCGCCTGTACCCTGCAAAACACGCAACTCTGTTAAGAAAATCATGCACGGGGAAGGGCGGATGTGGTGTAATTCCTATGGTGATGGTAGTGAAATGGGAGCGAAGGCTATGGATGCAATGGAAAGCGGTGGGAATATATAGTGAGACGGTGGAAAATTGTATGTGGAAGTCGGGCGAAATGACAAAAATTTAATTCAAAACATTAAACCTTTAATTTAGATCGCAAAATTTTGGACTTCAGGTGCAATTAAAAGAAATAAACGGAAATGCAATGGGATTGGTCGTGAATGGCGGGACCCGGCATGGGCAGAGGGTGATTCACTATGAGCCATTGGATCTCAGGAGGAGATCAACAGTGGACAACAACAGATGAACCCTTTGGGAAGGTCCGATGAATGAAAAATGGTAGAGGTCCGATGAGATGTGGGCCGTCGATCTTGGATTACACGGACGGTCAAGATTGGATCGGCGGATCGCAATCGGGGGAGGCAGCGGGTGATGATTTTAGAACTTGCGATTGGCGACGGAGCGATTCACCACCAACTGTTGGATCGCGAAGAGGATCAATGGCGGAGATCCAATCGGAAGGGAAGATAGGCAGGGTAATGAGCAAGGAGCGAAGAGATCTGAACCGTTGGATCACACAGGACGAACGGCTCAGATTCAATCGGGGGATCGCAATCAGAAGGGATGGAGGGGCGGCACAGCAAGAATTTCCGATTGCGATTGGAGCGGTGGTGCAATGGAGCAGCTGCCGTCTGATCTAGAGACCGATCGACGGCTCTGATGAAATCGGAAGAGCAGATGGATAGGGGCGACAGGCGCATTGTGATTAGCGCTAGGCCGTCGGATCTTCTAAGATCGACAACAGAGATTTCTTCAAAGGCCAACGGACCAAAAACCCTATCACATCGGAGATTTCGACTTTGCAAAGAGACTGCGCTCCACTCCGCCCTTCGATTACGATTAGTGCCTTACGGGCTGGCGCTTGGTCTTAGCGCCCGGGTCATGTGGGGAAGTGGTTATTGGGGCTGAGCTGAAGGGGGCTAGCCTGCTATATGGAAAAGAATGTTTTTTAGCCAAAAAGGAGGGTTTTTAAGGCTGAAAGGGGAATTCGAGAGGGGGAAAGAGGGATTTAAAATCGAATGAAGGGTTTTCACTTGGTTCTGAAGGATGGAATGGGTGTTTTGAAAGACTTGGGAGGGATTTTGGGAGTCAAAGGGGAAATTTTAAAAATGGGAAAAGGTTAATAATGATGAATTTTGCAGAGGTACAGGGGTAAATGGGGGACTGTTCTAATCACAATTATTTAGAGTCAGTGAGGCTCTTTGGATGGAAATAGTAGTGAGGATATTTGTTTTAAGGCAATGGACACATAGAGGCTTCAAGGATGAGAGATTTTAATAGAAAATGTATCTCTTGAAGGTTCAAAAAAATTTAGCCACCTATTTTCTCGACAAAAATTTCATAGGTGGCTAACAGTGGCTCCACATGGGGATGGCTTCTTCTTGAAGGAGTCAAGAATTCAGAAAATAATCTTTGAAGTAGGCCAGATGCCTGATCCTTGGACCATCTCTCTTTGATTTCAGCTGTTACAAACATAATAAATCAACAAAAACATTCCCCAAACAATCTACCTACCCATCCTACAATCCTAGAAGTTTTTCTTCAAGGTGCATTTGAATTTGAGACCTTCTTCATCATTTTTATTGAAAACTGAAAACACACTGCTCTAATTCTACTCTTATCACTCCATGAGACTAGATTAAACTGTTGGCCTCTTATGTTTCTCTACCTAATCTAATATCTGTTGCGATTAAACTGTCCAGCAGATTTCTTCTCTACATTCTACAATAGAAATTTAAAGACAGTCAAACTAGGATTACACAGTCTAGTTTGTTGTGGATTCATGGCATAAATACAACTGCACATGGACTGAAATTGCAGAAAACTGAAAACAAAATCTTGAAGGCTTTGAAATCTAAAACTTTGAAGCATCCTTTCTTTCTTTGTGACTCAATTTTTGAGCTTGTTAGAGTCACTTTTTCCTTCATCTCAGCTCTGGTTTTGGGCTTGTTAGAGCTGATCCTTCTTTCTTCTTTGCTAGTCTAGATTTTAGGCACGTTAGGACTAGTAGTCTGCACTTCTTCTGGCTCAGGTTTTTATTGTGTTAGAGCCAATATTTGCACTTCAGAGGTTCATGTTTTGAGCATGTCTGAACCTCTCCTTTCTCTCTGTTTTTTGAAACATTTTCTCTTTTTCTTGAAAACATAACATAGCAATGGTATTTACAATGGAAATGGAAACTGGAAATTGGAAATCAGCAGAAGTAGTGTTTGAGCATCCTGCCATTGACAGGACCCCCAAACAGATCGTACCATCTAGCTCTTGCAGAAAAAAGGCATTTGGACCCACAGTGGCCTGGATGATGTATCGACCCTGCCACAAACTGTCAAATTTTCCGTGCTTCCCTTTGTCTTCCCTCCTGGAGTCCCATTTCAGAAATTTATCTCCAATTTTGAAGTCACAAGCCTTTGTTCTTTTATCAAATAACTTCTTTATATTTTCCTGAAATTTCAGAGCTCTGTTATAGAATTTTTCTCTCGTTTGTTGGAGATGAATTGTTTGATTTATCCTCCTTACCATGCTGTCGTCTTCTACCTGAATCTCTTGGAAAAGTTTAATCACTGGTACTCCAAGGATGGTAGGAAACACTGCTTCTGTTCCATAGACAAGTTGGTATGGTGACATGCCAATGGATTTCTTTTTTGGTTAGCCTGTCAGCCCACAAAGCATGCACTAACTTTTTATGCCATGACTTCTTGTTCTCTTCCAACAGCTTTTTGATGATGGTCACCAAGCTCTTGTTTGATGATTCAACTAACCCATTACCTTGGGGGTAGTAAGCAGTTGAATGACCGAGTGCTATCTGATACCTGTGACAAAAATCAATCATTTTATTGGATCCAAAAGCAATGGCATTATCAGTGATTATTTTTCTTGGGAAGCCAAACCGAGAGAGGATGTGGTCTTCTAGGAACCTAATGATGACAGAATCTATGGAATTCCTAGAAGGTATGGCCTCTATCCACTTACTGAAGTAATCTATGGCTATTAGAATCCACTTGTGTTGTGCAGAAGAAGTAGGGTGTATTTCTCCAATGAAATCTATGCCCCATTGCAAAAAGGGACCCTCAACAGAAATGGGTTGTAATGGTAGTGGGAGGAGCTTTCTTTTGCCCTAAAAAATCTGGAATTTATGGCAAGCAATTATCATTTTATGGATATCATTGAAGAGTGTAGGCCAATAATAGCCAGCTCTGAGAATTTTGTTAGCAGTGGATTTCCAATTCAAGTGGCCTCCACACTCTCCTTCATGGAACTCCTGTTTAATCCTCTCTGCTTCAGTTTCAGGAAAACATTTAAGCAATAGGCCATTTGTATTTTTCCAGTATAAGCATTCATTCAGTAAGCAATAGTTTCTAGATTTTAGCTTTAGGAATCTGGCCTTG
This sequence comes from Pinus albicaulis, assembly GCA_034641835.2. Taxonomy (NCBI): domain Eukaryota; kingdom Viridiplantae; phylum Streptophyta; class Pinopsida; order Pinales; family Pinaceae; genus Pinus; species Pinus albicaulis. Next base: position 71,473 of record JAXQQM020073141.1, on the reverse strand, counting down.
GTCTTAGATAGTTCAGGAGGGGCATTGAGGTTTGTGAGCACGTACAGAATGTCAGAATACCAAGGAGAGCTCTGAAACTTCTCCTCAACAGTAGGGTCAGGCAATCCTTCCTGCTCATCCAAGGCATCTACCATGTTTATGTCAAGGGCTTGTAGATTTGATTCAGCCATTAGTTGAGCTAAGCCCTGACCTTTGATCAGTTTTGTGGGTTTTATTTCCAGGTCGTATTCCAATATTACAACAATCCATTTGCCCCTCTTTCCATCCGGATCTTGGGACAAAATGTATTTAACCACTATGTTAGGCACGTAGGCTGTGGTGTAGGAATGCAGTATGTACACCCTAAATTCTTTCAAGGCCTTAACCAAGGCATAGGCTTGTTTTTCCATTATGTTGTATTTCAAGGGTGCATCTCTCAGAGCCTTGGTGAAGAAAGAAATATGCTGGTCCATTTCCTCGGATTTTTTTTGCAGCAGGACTGCAGCGATTGTATGCTCGGAGGCAAATGAAAATATCAAGAAATCCTTTGAGAAATCTAGGTTGATTAGGATAGGAGCCCGAGTGAGTGTGAGTTTAACTGATTCAAAAGATTTATTAGCCTCAACAGTCCACTTAACCCCTACTCCTTTCTTCAGCATGTTAGTCATATTCCTGAGGTGTTCAGCTAAGTTGGGAATAAACCTTCGTAGGAAGTTAATTTTCCAAATGAAGGACTGTAACTCTTTAATGTTTCTCGGGTGTGTGATTTGTAGTATTCCCTCAACTCTTTGTGGGTCTATCTTAATACCCTTCTCAAATATGATGTGGCTGAGAAGCTTTCCTTCCTGCAGACCGAATATAGTCTTTTTGGGATTTAATGACAGACCAAACTTCCTACATTTTTTTAAAACTCTTCTCAGATGTTTTAGGTGTTCCTCGTCAGTCTTATATTATACTGTTATGTCATCCAGGTAGATGACAATGAAGTGCCCTATCTCTTCCTAAAAGGCTATGTCCATTGCTCGTTGGAAGGTTGCACCAGCGTTCATCAGTCCAAAGGGAATCTTTACGTACATAAAGGTACCCCATGGAGTGGTGAAAGAAGTTTTGAGTTGGTCTGCTGGGAGCACTAAAACTTGGTTATAACCTAAAAAACCATCTAATATGGAGATTCGCCTTGAGCCAACTGTTGGGGTTCCCATGTTTTGGCCAGATTGGCAAGACCAAAAGATGAGACAACATCATAACCACTTTGGGGCCCTGGGATCTAGCCCTCCTAGACCTGGAGAGGGATCTCTCCAATAAAACAAAGAATGGTATATCTTTGAAGCTCAAATGAGATGTTAGGCTAGTTATGAAGCACAAAGGGGGTTTTAAAAATGATTTGGTTGGTTGGTTGTTGGGTTGGTCATGAGATCATAGATTGAGAAAGTAATGGGAGAAAAGGAACAAAACAACAGGATGTTTCATCACAGAGGATAGGTCAAGAAAGTGCCAGCCATTGGGCTATGGAGTCATGAAAGGGAATTACTTCCACACAACTAGCCAAGGCTCTCAGAGGGAAAGTCATCTACACTAAAGGTTTTTTTAGATAGATGGTGGGATGGAACATTAAGGATTGAAAGTGAAAGAAGGAAAGACACCCAATTTCTGTCTATAGATCAGGTCAGAGGTCATTTAACTCCAGACCTACTTGGACATACTCAAAGGCAGCTTTCGAAAGAGGAACAAAAGGGTAGCTTATAGATCAGACCAGAGTTCATTTAACTCTAGGTCAACTTTAACATACTCCAAGGGAAAACATAGATAAGTTTAACAGAGCCAGGGTTTATAGATCAGAGAAGGACTTTGAACCTTCAATGCTTTGACACCAACAAGAGATCTTAGAAAGGCCAGCTGGTTGCACAAGGACCCTAGTGGACAGGGCTACCTCTAATCCCTAGTGTTCCCAAATCTTCTAGCTTAACCCAACAAGAACAACTAATCAGCAGAAAACATTAAAGGCAAGGAGAGAAGAAACATAGGGTACCTAACAAGGGTAAGTCCTATGCCAATATTCTGATGCAAGCCAGTAGAAAATGAAACAATATGAAAATGTAATAAAACAATAAGATAAGAAAACATCACCCGTAGTAATAGACCAGGATCAAAATAAATGTGCTTGATTAATTGATGCAAAACCAGTCACCTACACTGAGCTCAATGGCTATCACAGACCAGAATTTCTCCTCCTAGCCTAGTACATACAAACTACTCTGCTATTCCCTCCCAAGACTGTTATAACAGTCAAAATGAATCCTTCTAACAAAAATCGGAAACAACCAAACAACAACCTTTACAATATGTTCTCGGGAATTCTTATAGGAGAAGAGAATAACAACACTAGATGATATTCATTAAATGGATCTCATTTCGACAGGGGAGAGGTAGGTCGAATTCCCATTCCGCAGAATGGCTCTTCATTAACTGTGTGTACTCTGAAGCATGGTCCAGAAGTCTTGTTAATAACTTCAAGTATGTTCTTCTGAAGAAATCTGACTGTTGGTACTCTGTGGCAGCTTTCTGAAATAAGAGACATGGCGGAGAAGGTCTGCAGGTCTCTCCATACCTCATAACTGTGGTCCAGAGAGTAACAAGAACTTATATCAGTGTACTTATCTTCTTAAGGGCTCGAGGAGGCATGGAGAACACTAAAAGGCAGTCTTTCTGGAGAAAGGTACCTTGCCTACATAAAGCACATATATAGCTTTGTTTCGTGTGCTTCTTTAATCTTCAACTGCGCCTCTTCCTTTGAATGCGGGATTAAGCGTTAATTACATCAATAATAAAAATTAACCCCTTGAATCTCTTCTGCAGATATACTTTGTTGCTGCTGTAATGGCCTCTCTGTGATCTCTACACAATAAAATAATCCTGTCACAAACCCGGGCAGTGGTGGAAAAATGATGCGAAGGCCCGGAGGAACAGCGGCGCGACTGAGGAAACAGTGGAAGAACGACGAGAAATGGAACTTGATGAAGGTTTGGGGTGATATTGGGCACGGACCATGTGATGATATGCTGGAGGGGTGATCAACGGTCAGGATTCGCAAACGGAGGTGTTAAAATCGAATGTACGGAGAAATAACGTGAAGCCCAAGGTTATTAGGTTTCAGGCGAATACAAAGGAGATGGGTCAAATGAACGGAGCCAGACCTTTATTGGTGGGACCCGGCTAGAGCGGAGGGCGATTATTTTTGGATCGTCGGATCTCAGGAGGAGATTGACGGTGGAGATTGAAAGTTTAAGTCAAAATGGGCTCCGATGAAGAAAACTGATGGGGGGCGCGATTAGATCCCAGCTGTCGTATCTGAAGAAATGGACAGCCAAGATCGAATCGGCGGATCGCAATCGGGGGCACGGAGGGTGACACTTTTAAACCTTTGCGATTGTGATGGAGCGATTGAGCGCCAACCGTCTGATCTGGGTCACATCGACGACGGAGATTCAATCGGTGGGAAGAAAGAAGGGTCACGGGCGATGATGCGATTGTGCGATGGCCGTTAGATCCAAAGGAATGAACGGTCGAGATCGGATCGGAGGATCGCAATCGCAAGGCGCAGAGGGGGGGTGCGATGTGACTGGCGCGATGCGATGGAGCGCCAGCCATCGGATCTGGTGGGAGATCGACGGTTCCAATGTAATCATAGGGGCGGAAGGGAAGGGTGATGAGTGCACAACGATTAGCGTTGGGCTGTTGGATCCAATGGAATGGACGACAGAGATTGTAATCGAGAGATCGCAATCGCAAAGGGCAGAAAGTAGCGGCGATGGAAATTGCAATTGCGATCAGAGCAGCGGAAACGGGAGAGCGCAAACCGTTAAATCTATTCATATCAATGGTGGAGATTGCTCCCGCGGTTTGTAGAACAAAAAACAAAATCGCATCGAAGTTTTCGTATAACACAGAGATGCGCCCGCCCGACGGTGCGATTGCGATTAGCGCTCGGGGCTTAAGTGCTTGGTCCTGAGCGCAGGAATATGGCAGGGAAGTGGTTAAGGGGCTAGGCCTTAATATAAGGTAGAAGTGGGTTTTTTGGCCCATTTTAATGCATTTTAAGGCCAAAGAAGGGTAACAATAGAGAGGAAAAGGGTTTATTAAACCAAAAAAAGAGTACTTGAAGGGTTTAAAAGGGGACTTGAGATGGTTTAGAGGGTTAATAGGGGAAATAGAGAGGATTAAAAGGGGATGAAACAAGGGTTTGGAAGGGATAAAATAAGGGGAAAAAAAGGAGGCCTTTTGGGCATTTCTTCATAATCAAAGAGGCTTTAACACTGGAAATAGCGGTGGGGATTTATCAAAGGACAAGGGCATAAGGAACCTTCAAGGATGATGTGTTTTTAGAGGGAAATTGATTCCTTGAAGGCTCAAAAACATTTTAGCCCACTGTTTGCTTGTCAAAAAAAATTATAGGGGGCTAACAGTGGCTCCACGTGGGGATGGCTTCTTCTTGAAGGAGTCAAGAATTTTAGAAGATAAATCTTTGGTGTAAGCCAGATGCCTGCTGCTTGGCACATCCATTTTCTTTCTTGGATTAGCTGCCACAAACCATGAAGACATCATATCAACAATAAAATCCTCCCAAAAAAATACCTACCCACACTATAGTCCTAGCATTTTTTCTTCCAGGGTGAATTTGGACTTGCAGGACCTTTACATCATCAATTTTTAAGAAGCAGGAAAATAAACCTATTCAACTTCTACCCTTATTACTCCATGAGACCAGATTAGACTGTTGGCCTCATATTTTCTCTACCCTATCTATATCTGCTAGGATTAAACTGTCTAGAAGATTTCTTCTCTATATTCTAAGACATAAATTGAAAAATAGTCAAGCCAGGATTAGACTATCTGGCTTGCTGGACTTTGTAGAAATTAAAGACAACTACCTACATACTCACATGCTGAGCTTTATTGATCTTTCCTACCTACCCTACTCTACATAAAAATCTCTGATGTTCTAGGTGATACAATAATGCCAATGCAGCCATTCAAGCAGTAGTAAAAAAGGATATGAGCACTGACTGCCTGCCAGAGATAACCACAGGGTGCTCTGCATGTAGTTCTTCAAAACTGAGGTCACCATCAGTAGTGACCACTCCTGATGAATCTGGCCCGTGTTAAAGATCAATGCTGGAGTATTTGAGAAAATTATGGCCTCCATATATTTTGCCATAGGATCAATAAACACATGATGTACAAGTTCTTCTTTTAGGCCCTCCATGATTGGTAGGCTATCTTTATCTTGGGCAGCTTTGATTACTGCATCCTCCACTGCATCTTCAAAGTGGCTATTGAAAACCTGATCACCTTCTTCTTGTACTTCAACAGGCAGTGGAATCTCTTCCCTCTTAGGGGAAGGGAGACTTTCCAAAAATGCTCTGGGGTCTCTGAAATGGTATGATTTCTCTTGTGAGTTCAGAAATTCAATCTCAGCTTCATACCTTTTCACCAGCACTTCTAGAAAAACTTTATTCAGCTTAGGTTGATCATTGAATCTTGAGCTGGAACGGAAAACCTCTGGAAGGTCTTTGCTTCTGAGTTGGGCCAGTATACTTGGTATTCCATAACGAAACTCTTCAAGGGGACTTAACTCAGAGTCTTCCATTGGTGGGAATGATGTTGTAATGTGACTGGTCTCCTAGTGGAGTCATGTGAAAACAAAGATAATCAGCGGCCTACTGATCACCAGTGGAGTCTTTTAATCATTTAGGAATTGTGGAGTTGCCAGGTGGATGATTCAAAATTTTACTGTCCACCACAGTGATTTACCAAATCAAGCTGATTGGTCTCACTCCCCAGCGGAGTCGCCATTATGTTGGGGTTCCCATGTTTTGGCCAGATTGGCAAGACCAAAAGGTAATACAACATCATAACCACTTTGGGGCCCTAGGATCTAGCCCTCCTGGACCCGGAGAGGGATCTCTCCAATAAAACAAAGAATGGTATATCTTTGAAGCTCAAATGAGATGTTAGGCTAGTTATGAAGCACAAAGGGGGTTTTAAAAATGATTTGGTTGGTTGGTTGTTGGGTTGGTCATGAGATCATAGACTGAGAAAGTAATGGGAGAAAAGGAACAAAATAGCAGGATGTTTCATCACAAAGGATAGGTCAAGAAAGTGCCATCCATTGGGCTATGGAGTCATGAAAGGGAATTACTTGCACACAACTAGCCAAGGCTCTCAGAGGGAAAGTCATCTACACTAAAGGATTTTTTAGATAGATGGTGGGATGGAACATTAAGGATTGAAAGTGAAAGAAGGAAAGACACCCAATTTCTGTCTATAGATCAGGTCAGAGGTCATTTAACTCCAGACCTACTTGGACATACTCAAAGGCAGATTTTGAAGGAGGAACAAAAGGGAAACTTATAGATCGGACCAGAGGTCATTTAACTCCAGGTCAGCTTTAGCATACTCCAAGGGAAAACAGAGATAAGTTTAACAGAGCCAGGGTCTATAGATCAGAGAAAGACTTTGAACCTTCAATGCTTTGACACCAGTAAGAGATCTTAGAAAGGCTAGCTGGTCGCACAAGGACCCTAGTGGACAGGGCTACCTCTAATCGCCAGTGTTCCCAAATCTTCCAACTTAACCCAACAAAAACAAATAAGCAGCAAAAAAAATTAAATGCAAGGAGAGCAGAAACATAGGGTACCTAACAAGGGTAAGTCCTATGCCAATATTCTGATGCAAGCCAGTAGAAAATGAAACAATATGAAAATGTAATAAAACAATAAGATAAGAAAAAATCACCTGTAGTAATAGACCAGGATCCAAAGAAATGTGCTTGATTAATTGATGCAAAACTAGTCACCTACACTGAGCTCAATGGCTATCACAGACTAGACTTTATCCTCCCAGCCTACTACATACAAACTACTCTGCTATTCCCTCCCAAGACTGTTCTAACAGTCAAAATGAATCCTTCTAACAGCAATCGGCAACAACCGAACAAAAACCTTTATAATATGTTCTCGGGAATTCTTATAGGAGAAGAGAATAACAACAGTAGATGATATTCATTAAATGGATCTCATTTCGACAGGGGAGAGGTAAGTCGAATGCCCATTCCGCAGAATGGATCTTCATTAACTGTGTGTACTCTGAAGGATGGTCCAGAAGTCTTGTTAATAACTTCAAGTATGTTCTTCTGAAGAAATCCGATTGTTGGTACTCTATGGTAGCTTTCTGAAATAAGAGACATGGCGGAAAAGGTCTACAGGTCTCTCCATACCTCATTACTGTGGTCTAGACAGTAACAGGAACTTCTATCAGTGTAATTTTCTTCTTAAGGGCTCAAGGAGGCATGGAGAACGCTGAAAGGTAGTCTTTCTGGAGAAAGGTACCTTGCCGATATAAAGCACAGATATAGCTTTGTTTCGTGTGCTTCTTTAATCTTCAACTGCGCCTCTTCCTTTGAATGCGGGATTAAGCGTTAATTACATCAATAATAAACATTAACCCCTTGAATCTCTTCTGCTGATATACTTTTCTGCTGCTATAATGGCCTCTTTGTGATCTCTACACAATAAAATGAGCTTGTCACAAACCTGGGCAGTGGTGGAGAAATGATGCAGAGGCCCGGAGGAACAACGGCGTGAATGAGGAAACAGTGGAAGAACGGTGAGAAATGGAACTTGATGAAGGTTTGGGGTGAGACTGGGCGCGGACCGTGTGATGATATGCTGGAGGGGTGATCAATGGTCGGGATTCGCAAATGGAGATGTTAAAATCGAATGGACGAAGAAATAACGTGAAGCCCAAGGTTCTTAGGTTTCGGGCGAATACAAAGGAGATGGGTCAGATGAACGGAGCCCGGCCTTTATTGGTGGGACCTAGCTAGAGAGGAGGGCGATTATTTTTGGATCGTCGGATCTCAGTGTTGATCATAATCCACTTCCTGCAAAATTTAAGAGGCAATATTGTTCAGAGCTCTCAAATCCCCCCTTTGCAGCCTTGGAAAATAATCCTCAAGCCTATCGTTACCGTTTCCTGCCTCTAAAATTCATTATGAATGGCTGAAAATTTTATATTTGAAATATCTAAGGTTTAGCCCTATCGTCCTTGGCCCCTCTGTTTTCTTACTCCGTGCGACCAAAGGTTGTAACCACGCGTCAGGGCGAAAGGCGCTTACCAAATGCATATCGGGCGTGTTCTGGGTCGTTCGATCAAACCATAGATCAACGTACCACATCTCTCCCGCCTTGTGGTCCCCGCCCTGCGTCCAATGTTTAAAAACTGCCCGGTATTCATCACATCGCCTTTTGGCGGTATGCAGTAATCCCCGTTCGGACAGCGATTCCACTCAGCGCCCGCCACCCGTCCCAGCGTACGGCCTCAAAACTGCTCTCCATCGCGCATTATTGTTTGACCCAGGACGCGCAACGATATCGCTGTTATCCGTCCGATCTAAAGGTCCCCATCTGATGATCGTTATACCCTGAAGCTGCACGAACATTAACCCAAGCCAATAGTGCCCCTGGCCCACTGTCTATTTCCCCCGGCGCTCTTCCAACTGTCGATCTCCTCATGAGAATGGACGGCAAAGATTTCATTATCCCCGTTGTTGACCCGGTCTTCTTCCACATCGGCATCCCACGTGTTATCTCATTCCCCCTCCGCCAATTATACATTTCATTCATATGTTTATTTTATTGTTTCACATTACAAATTATGGCCAGCCCTTCCGCCACTATTTCCACTACATTTTCTTCGTCAACACCCTGCATGTTTCTACCACTTCATCACGTCGCTCTGTTACAAAGTCGCTCCCACTACATTGTCGCCCCCCATGCATTGGTTTTCTTCACAGTTTTGTGTTTTTTGCAGGTTGAAAACGGTAGAGAGTTATCATTATTTTCATCCTCCATTACAGGAGCCGAGCACACATCAAAGGACCATTTTTTCAAAGCAGAATTATGAAGAAAGTCCCCGGAATCCAAATCGACAAGACTCCAATTTAAGAGGCAGGGTTCAGATTTGTCAAAATCTGCAGGGACATTCAAGACGCCGATTTCACATATGGAGATATTAATGGGGCAGATCAAGAATATCAGTGTTCAGCAGATAATTAAGGCAGGTAGCTGAATATTTTGGGGGCCTTGTCCTAGCCTTTTGAAGTAGAGTACCAAATTGAAGATCCTACACATCATCCAGAAGATTTATACACAGAAAACGATGTCCTCAAGTGGAGTGTAAAAACTCTGGTAAACTTGATAAATATATATTATTAATGATGAAAGATAAGAGATGATTACAATGAGGGATCGCCTAGGCTTTAAATATAGCCTCAAGGTGTCCCTTGGCGAAGAGGCATGATCTTTGATCATTTTAATCATGCACCAAGATCTAGAATGACCCAATATTTTGTTATAAATAGGAGGGTTTTCCCCTTCATTCTTCACCTTTTGTTGCATATCAGATCACTCTGGATCTATACACTTGGTCTCATTTCTGCCATTTTGCTCCCATTGAGCTCTACCTTCTACATTGGGTTTTTCTACATCTACAAGAGAGAGAAAGCTTAGATCTGAAGTGCTGAGGACTAAAAAGAACCCATCCCATTGAGGAGATCTGGATACACCTTCTTGTTTCCTCCCAGGTGCCCTGTAATATAAAAATTCATTCAAAAATCGTGTTCTTGTCTTGTCTGTTGGATGCATGGAGCAAACTCTTTACTTTACTACTTAATATCTTTCCATTTATAGATCTGTTTGTTGCAGCACTTTAACTACTAATTGCAGATCTGAAGATGTTTTGCAGCCATTATTGTTGTTAGGGCTATCAGTTATGCGTAGCTAAAGTGGTTCTTTTTCGTACGCTTCGACAAAGAATTCATACTAACAATTGCACAAACTTTATCTCAAGCCAAGTAAAATATCTTAATTAATATTAATGCATCTATAAAAGAGTTATGGCCTTCTATCAAAATTATTTTTGAGAAACAAAATTTGCTTCAAAGATCCAAAGTAGCAATAACAAAAATTAAAGAATATCTGGACCATAAACAAGGATAGCCTACAAGGATAATTAAAGTATTAAACTACAAAACAAAGGATGAACTTGAAGAGTTTGGGATAGAAGACAAAATTGAAGCTGTGTTAGAGGCAAGAAAATTTTTGACAAAAAGGAATATGATGTTGTAGCTTGAGAATAAATGTCAAAATTTAGAAACTACAATTAAGAAATTTCACAGAAATTTCAATGCTCTGCATAAAAAATGACTCCTAGGTTTGCAAGATACAAGTGGCCAATTGATTCCACTTGAATATTATCAACATAGGTTACATGAGTTAGCTTCAGACAAAACCAAGTTTGCCAAAATTAGAGGAATTATAACTGGCAAGATTTCATCGAAGGCCTAGATTATGATTTATTCATTCCACATGAAATTAAGCATTTATTTATAAGTACGCCTACTTTTGAAAAATATACTGAATTTGATGAGTTATACAAGTTGTTAATTAATTTTTCTATCCCGGATAATAAGAAATGGGATAAATTATGTGAGCTCATCGAATAGAACAGAATGCTGAATTTCAGTAACTAGAAACCAAAAAAGTAGGAGCAGACAATAAATTATCAGTAGCAATGAACAAAAAATCAGATCTCTAAGAAAAAATCATTAAACAACGGTCCTCAAAATCTGTGCAAGGTATTCAAATCAGTTCAGATTTTCTATTTTTCAGTTCTATTGTTGTAAATATCCAAATAAGTTTTGATGGTATTTTAGTTTCTAATAAATTTTGATTCAAGTCTAGATATTGTGACTCTAAATCTATGCGGATTTTGTAATTCAAAGGACAAAGGCTTGAACCCTTGTGATGAGCCAATGGTACGACTGTAATTTTCTAAGCTATTTCTAAAGATAATAGACTAATTCTAGATTCATTCTGAGCAGCTTGCGTATCTCAGTGATTTTTTCAAGTTATTCGTTTATATTTAAATTTTTATTTTCTCTACACATTATCAAGGTAACATAGGAGATACAAGTAAGAATAGATTGAGTGTCAATCTCTCTGAAATCACTTTGCAAAGTTATAATCATTTAAATAGATTAATTAATTGAACTATTTGTCCTAGTTAATTCCTCTACATATTTTAATTGTTGCCTTTTGTCATCTCTTGAATGTGTTCTGTTTGGCTATAGAATTTTTCTATCCACATCTACTGTATATGATAAATTAAATGATCAGTATGAATGTTTAGTAAGTCATATATCTCCTTAAGTTCTTCTTTTCAAATCAATTTGAAGATTAATTGTGTTAGGAATGAAGAATCAACCCTTCTATTTTCTCTTAAATATTTAGGATTTACATCTATTTAAAATTTCAAAGCATTGGTCATCCAATTAAAATCAAAATTAAAACCTTACTTAGATGCTTTGGCACAGTTCCTTAGCCTAGAACTGTCTACAAAGGAAAAACATAGGTTATGTTGAATCCATGCTCCAAAAGCTTGGTGACAACCCCCAAATCAACACAGCCTACTTCCACCATGTCAACAATATAGGTATGATCAAATTATATTAGCTACAAAGGAGGAACAAAATTCCAATTTACATTTCACCACATCTATGCCAAAATCAAGCTTAAAACCATTAAAACTAGTCTTTTCTTTCAAATTATATGACCTAGAAAAATGTAAAATGAGGCACAACATATGGACTTCTTAATATCCAATGATAGTTGCATCTATCAACACTTAACTAACATTACCCTAAGCTTTGGAAAATGATATTTTGATAAGTTTTGTATTTTCAAAACATCAAAATATACCTCCACAAATTTCTAAATACACTCCTTGAACTACAACAACCACAACCATGGAAAACACCAAAAGGGCATTCTTAAGTATGAAGGGAATTATGTTGGTTGCATACGAACCCCATTCACTAGCAAATGTAGTTTTATTATTGTCCTTATTAGCTATCCATATCTTATGGTAACGTGATAATCCATTTGTAAAAGAGTATGCTTCATTTCATTCACCCTTTCCAATATTTTATCACTGAATGGAGTCAAAAAGGGGTTATGGACAAAAGCCTCTCGAGTATGAAAAACTTAACGACCATGAATATTCCACTTATTTGTTTTGCTTTAATCATGATTTAGATTAATTCCAATGTATTATTCCATCAAAAAGATCAACCTGAGTTCCAAAATTATATCTAATATTTTGGGTTCATATTGTACCCCCTCTTGTTAATTGGCTTGGCATCGAACTTTAGTTCAATCTTCTTTTCCCCAAGTTCTCCAACTATGCCTTTCATTTCAATACAATACATTGAGAAGATATTTTTGTATAATTGGAGAAGAGCTTCAATCTCTGTGGCTGTGTTCTTATCCCAATAATTCATATCACTACATGTTTTGGCCCATCCTCAATCTTAATAGTATTTGTCTTCATCCATGGGGGGTTTATGATAGCACATTGCATTGTTGGTATCCCATGTATGCTACACTATGTAGTGAACACCTATTTGTTGAACCAAAAATGTTGAATCTCCTCTCTAGGGTGAACATCAACATGATCTCCCTATGTTGGCCCAACTTCTATGAGTTTCCCCTCCATAGTGTAGAATGTAACCTATATTAAAGAACTATGGGTGCCGCATCTGTGAGTGACACTAAATGTGTTGAATTATTCCTTCATATAGTGTATTATTGATGCAAAATTGAAAATTATTGTAGAAACTTTCTTATAGTTTCTACGAAAACTGCATTTTCTACTGCTTTTCTAGCTCTAGATATTAGTTCATTGGGAATGACTCTAAGATGTGCACACATTTTATGTACCCATTGTTGGAGTGGAACATCGTATGCCATCTAGTTCTTCTTACAACTATCTACACTTCTAAGTGAGTCAAAAATTGTGTCAAACCATAGAGATAGGTTATCGGGGCTAGAATTATTGCTTATTGGTGGGGCCCTTAGGTCTAGGAAGAAGCGAGTCTGTAATGATTTTGCTATAATTTCATATAAATGGAACACACTATTACACATTTACCACCACTACATGGGAGTCATTTCCAAAGAAATATTCAACATTTTAGTTCTCTATATGAGAAATATTTTCTCCTCCACCTGAGCCACAAATTTTACTATGTCAATCATGTCATTGAACTTTAGTAGGTCTTTCAACTATGTGCCAATCCACTTGCATACTTGAAACAATGTAAAATGGTCTATGGATTGTTTACAATATTCACTTTGTCATTGGTTAGCAGCATCTTATGAATATGTTTCAAATGAGAATACACACTGCCAACTTATTTTTTCATCTATTATTGAGTTTTTGTAATCCTCTTGATGCCCAATGGTAAGGTTTCACAACTAATCTAAGGCACATTTGTCCAAAATTTTCTCTATGGGTTAAAAAAACACTCACCTAATGTAGAGTGTAATGACTAAATTGTGAATTTCTAGCCTTTTTCAAATGACACGCACAATTGATTAAGGTTCAATATAAAATTATTCTCAAAAACCAATTCTATCTATAGTAGTGTAAGGTAGAAATCCTTATTGTCCAATATATTGGTGACCTCAAAATTTGCATAAGTCTTCACCTCATTAATACTGACCTTGAACTCCATATGTTCTAACATATGCCTTGATAGCAATATGATTGGAAATTGGTCAACCAACCACAATTATATTGGTGAGTGCACCAAAATGGGTTGTCTCACGAATTTCCATGAATTATTAGGTAAGATATTCATTCCCAATCCTAAATCAAGTACAAAATCCTATACCTCATATCGTCCAATTAAGGTATTAACTCGAAATTACTTCCCTAGTCATCTCCTTTGTACCCATTGTAGTGACCAATCATTTGTCATGGTAGGTCATCCCAACACCCATGTAAATGATTCCTTTAGACTAGCCACAACTCAATCATCTTCTAATATTTGGAATAAGTTTTCAGACATCCTTGGAATTCCTCCATAGGCAAATACACCAACAGGCTTTAACATATTATTAGTGGGTGAATTATGGGCCATGATTTCTTCATTTCCTTCACGATAACGTCCCATATGAAAATAATTTCCCTCATTACTTCCATTTTTTCATGCATGAAACTCTTCTACCACATTGGATCAAATGGGCATGCTTGCAATAGAGGTTTATGGACATGAATGAGATATACTATGCCCACATTTACATTGGTATTTACTCCACCCTACGTGCCAACATTTATGTTGGCATAAAAATATATTTCCTTCTCACCTTTGAGGATGTATGACTCATAATTAACCATGTTCACGTTGTCTTTACTCCTTTCCCATAACTCCCACTTTTCAATCAACTCAAGGTATCCCTTCATGTTATAATTGACCTTTCATAGTGGCCATAACAAAGATGATGTGCCTGTAGATACTTACATGTAATGTTTCACACCTCATTCTAGTTGTAACACTCTAGTGAGGGATGATTTTTCATCATTCCTTAATAGCTCAATTATTATTATTCTAATTTTTATTCCTCATTTTGATTCTGCCCTTGATCTACCTCCCACTGAGTCCACATGAACACATTATTCTCAAATCTCCTAATGAGTGAAGATAATTGATGCTAGTCCTTTATAGGGTGAGCATTTACCATACCCAAATCATAATGATCCACCTCTATAATGCTACTATACTTCTACAATAATGGGTAATGAGACAAGTCATATCCTATATTTCTACATATCTTACAGAGCCCATGATTTTTATTTTCCTAGCATATTACCCATAAATGGACAATCCACTGTCATGTCATATTTATAGGCCATGGGGTATTAATTCCTTAGGTGGATTTTTATCTTGCACAACGTGCATCATATTTCATCTCTTACACTTAGCTTAGTGTTATAACCCTATTTTCCACTCCACTATAGTGAGAGATACCATAGTTCAACTTACCTTAGTTGTTGGCTATAATGTATCCCCTTTCACCCTTTTTTTAACTTACAGAGGTCTTAAAAGGAAGTCATTAGATGTTATAGAGCCAAAATTACATAATTGAGTAATTTTTCATAATAATTTTGTCACAATTTTATTATTATTAAATAATAATTATTTCATAATTGAGAAAAAAACTCATAATTGAGATGAAGGTTCTCAATGAATTGGGAAAATCTCATAATTAAGCATGAAACTTGTGCATGAATTGTAATTGCTTGGTTCACATGCCATAAAGTCTATCCATGAGTTGTATCCACCCAATTCATATTCCATTAAGCCTAACTTCTAATGGCATTAGGTCTATAGATACATCCTTCGGTGCTAAAAAACAACCTGTATAATGAGGCCCTCTCAAGGGGAGAGATATAGAGAAAGTATTACTAAGTTATGTTGAGTGGAATTCTACCATACTTTACTTGTACATGAGATTATCCAAGTCCATAGATAAGCCAAAGAGGAGAAGATACCAAGGCTCAGAAAGGAGGCCTCACTATATGAAGGTATAAAATGAATTGTACTTTTGATTAATATGAATGAAAATTTGTTTCCCTTCCCATGTCTTGTTTATGATATGGATAACTTGATCATATTTATGTATTAAGTTTACTTGTTAAGCTAATATAACTTCCATGAAGGTAAGCATAATACTTGCATGTGATTGTGTGTAGGTGATCAGGTCTAACAAATATAGTGGGATCTCCAGGTAGGAGTAAGATCTTCAATAACCAAGGATATGGAAAATATACACAAATATCGAGGGTTGAGTTTATGAAATTATTCCTTGCTTACGTCTATTATGTATGTGGATGGTAGTAGCATAAATTGTTTAGGATTGAATTTAAACATTCACACATCGACTAGAAAAATATAAGGAAAGATCCATGGATCAATAACTCCTTTCTGCTTGAGCATTTCTTGAGGTAACAAAATTGGCAACTCGACTCAGGTGACTATCCCCAGTAATTTGTTTTCTCTTTCCTTGGTTTCGAATTTTTATTTGTGCATACTGCTGTTTTTTCCTCTATCATTTTCAACCTTGTCTGGGTTCATTACAGGCTGAGTTTGCTTACATTTAATACATATGAATCTATTTTAAAGTTTATTCAAAAAACATAAAAAAAACAAGAAAAAAAAGTTCGCAGGTTTCAAATTAAATTTTGTGATTTTCTATACATAATTTGAGTAAAATAACTATAGATACAAGTTCTTTTCTAAATTTTAGCTCGAAAGAAAACTTCTAAAATGGTGTTCACATGAGGAATATATGGTTTGTTGGCTTGAGGGGTCTTGACCCAGGTTCGGTTTTAAGGTTTTCCAACAAACCCATGTACTGCTGGCCCTTTCAGCAATGGCCTTCTTACGCAGGTCAAGGTCTTACCTGAATTAGTATGGGACAGTGCTGGAATAAGCTTTCCGCACCCTAAGAGAGAGAAATTTAATTAAAGTGGGTCCCTTTAGATCTAACATACCTGAGCTAGAGAAGCCCTAATCCAGAAACCCTTATCAGTGTATCGGTAGAATACCTTCAGCAAAGCTCATAAATCATTCGATAGCATGTTAATAGGAGCAGAAACAACTAAATCTAACTAGATCTATGCATTCATCTTATTTTACAGTATCACATCCATGTGCGCATCAATAATCAACAATATGCAACAAACATATATAGCTTTAGGAATAACATAGAGCACAACCAATAATAATAACACAGAACACTTCAGCTATCTCAAAACAGTCTTCTCATTCATTAATATCCAGATCCAGCTTGCAGACTCTATTTACTACCCTGCGCACACATCTAGCGGGGTCTGCACAGAGCAGGACTCAGGGTCTCTGCACACACAGCCAACAGGAGCCCTTACCTAGAAAATCAACACAAAATATCCACAAGTTCGTATCTATGTTTTACCCAAAACTTAGCCTACCTCTAGACTCTATTTATCCATCTATTTATAACATATTAGCCTACGTTACTCTATGGTCCGAAAACTATGGTTTGCAGACTATTGGTCTACCCTTTAACCCATTACAATTCATTGGGGGCTTTGAACTACCCCAAATCCCCTGTGCTAGACTCGATATTACAAAATATTACAAAAAAGTACCAAAAATGTAGTTAGGGGACCCTGCTCCAACAGTTCCCCAACACAATCTTGTGACTCGTCCTGAGTCAGAGTGGTAGTGGGGTCTTCATCTTCTCCTGGAGCTGTACGACGATGAAAACAAAAGGGGGAAGGACACCTTCACTCTGTGCAGCTGTATTCTGCGTGATGTCAACAAAATTTTGTGAATTTTGTCCTTTAGTAGCTGCAGTAACACTCTCTAGAGTCTGGTTCAATTTCTTCATGACCCCATCTAATTCCTGCGAAAGTTTGAGAGCTTCATCAGCCCATGGCTTTAGGTGGTCACTGAGGACCTACTTCTTGTGGCAGAGTCCCTCAATTTCATCTTTAAGCGCGTGGCTGGTCTGAAGGTGTGCCAATTGTTGTGCTGTGACAAGGGTGGGCATAGTGGCTTCCATTTGCTCGAAATATTGCTCCTTCTGGCACAACTCCTAATTGAATTGGCGGAGGAGGGTATCACGTTGCACCATGGACGATAACCCCATATTGGTTTCTAACAATTTGGTGCACTTTGAGATCTGTGCTGTAATATTGCTTGTAGCTTCTTTGACTAGCATGGTGTGTTGGGCGTGCACCTCAAGAGGGGTCTTGGGCTGCTGTTTGGCATGTAATCCAGCTATCTGTTGCTCCAAGTCGGCTTTAAAAACTTTCACTTCGGTCCGGGATGCCTTTAAAGTGACGACCAAGCCTTCAATCTTGGCCTGTGGCACAACAGAGGTAAGGATTACTTCCAACATATCCTCGCAGAGCCGGTCTATCAGATGCTCCAATTCAGCCTACTGCTCGACGACTGCGATATGTGCTGCTTGGGCTTGGGTGGTTTCGGTAGTTTTCATCACAATAGTTTTTGCGGCTTTGTTGAGCTTCTGCTGCGCCCACAGCTCTCTGTGTTGAAGCTCACTGGAGATGAATACATAAAGGGCGTGCATCTACTCACCTATTAGTCTCGCAACATCGAGGTCAACCGTAGAACACACGCGAAATTTCTCGCACAATATCGGAGGTACCACAGTGAAAGCCGTGCCCGGGAGGGGGCAGATCCAACTCTTTGTCATGGTGGCCAAAGCTGTAACTATGGCAAGCTGGCTTGCTTAATTCTGCCTCACCTAATCTATGCTCGCCTGAAGCATATCTGCCTTTAAATGAAGGGCGTGCAGCCCCAGTCTGCAATGCTTCTACTGCGGCCTTTTGCTTTTCTTCCGGGGAAGCCCACTAGTCTTCAGAAGCAACAATGACAATGTTTGCAATTTTCTCCAAGTCATCCTCTGTCAAGGTGACCTCCGCTTCCATGCCAAGCTTAGTAGCCTTGCAATTCTTCCTATGCCCTTTGGGAGGCTCGCCTGTGCGCTTCGTACCACGTGGGGACTCTACGCCTTCCCCACCAAGCCCTTCACCCTCCTCATCTTGCTGGGACTCCAGCTCTGTGCCCTTGGTGGCATCCTTGGGGGTCTCTTTTGTCGTATTTTTATCCATGGTGCGCACCTTGGTTTATTTTTATGTACTCGGCGGGATAGTATCTTTTGGAGCTGCGTCCTTGCTGGAGGTTCCTGCTATAACCGGGGCAGATAACGGGAAGCCAAGCTTCCAAGATGGTGGCCAAGTTGCGACCTGTTGGTCAATCTCTACTTTCGTGGCCATATAGAGAAGGTTATACCAGGATTGATATTTGCAGGCCTGAATCTACACATTGTGTACAGTAACATGAAACTCAGCAATACCTTAGTACTTTTCGTAGACCACAGGTGAAAAGCGCGACCGAGAATGAATAGCTGCTGCCAACGCACGGTTAAACAATACCCATAACACCTTATTTTCCTCCATGCACTTTGGATCCTTTGAGTCCCAAAGGTTTGCATACCGCACACCTTCAAACATATCAGGCGTAAGCTCTGGGAGCATTGCATCATCAGGTGTCTCCCATGCCACTAAGGCAATCAACATCAACAACCAAGAGTAGCAAAATGCCTTCCCTTGGTCTTGTGCCTCATGCACATTATCTAAAAATTCTTTGCAGAGGTACTGCAACCAGTTGTAGCAGAACCCTTCCTCGCATCGCCTAACTAAGTAAATTACATAAGCAGGAACGACCGACGCTCGAAATTTGCGCAACAGTTTGCAGTCGAGTAGTAGAGTACCCATGCGCACACTTGGGTCAGCTATGGTTTCTAATAGGAATCCCGTTTTATCACGCTCAACCTTATACTTCTCCCGTACTTCATCAGCGACCTTCTGCTCATAATTCTTTGCAAATCCCTTCATGGGATGGGGCCCTTGCATGGGTAGGCCGGTGATTTAGTGAATGAGCGTGGCATCAATTAGGATGTAGCCTTAGATCCATAAGAACCCATCATGGATTAGCACCAAAAACTTGCGCACAACCAGGCTGGTGTTGGCATATCGACCAAAGTGGGGGAGGCACAACAAATTTAATATCCCTGAGGCTTCTAATCTGTGCACCCACGACATCAGCTCCACCTTCGACACGTTATCATACAACACCCTTTCGAGATACAATTCAGGGGCCAGGTCTGGGAATATGTCCTCATTCTCCAGATCATGATCATCGAATTTAATGGTGGGGAGGCTTTCGAACATGTCATCAATCAAGGGGACCGCCTCTGGGACCAGCGACATTTGCAGGTATTCGTGCACCACATCAATGTTCTTGGGGGTGTGCACTATTGGTTTTCTTGGCTTCACATAAGCAGGCAACCAGGAGAGCAGAGTCACCAACAAATATTCCTCCTGGGATATCATGAACTTCTTTGAGGGATTAGGCGAGTGTTCCTTAAGCACTTATCGAGGGGAATGCAAAATCTGAGGGGACGTGCGCGGCTTCACCGCGGCTCACTTTGTAGCTTTCTCTTTTCCTTTCCCCATTCCCTTCTCCTTCCCCTTCTCCTTCCCCTTGCATTTTCCCTTGACCAACATAGACACGACCTCTTCCACATCAGCAGTTACCTCAAATACGTCTTCAGACCCAATTTCCATAGAGGCCATGACAGGCGATGACTCGGTGGGGTTAGAAGCAATCATTCTTGCTCGGAAGATGAATTCAGGGTTACTGTTGTCAGAGGGGGTATCTCACCTATACATACAAATGGAAAATGCACAGAATACATAGAGTTTACAGTAGAGCACAGGGCGCAAGAATTTCAGAAAGTGAAGGAACCAATTATGACCTGTGCCCCTTGGATGAAACTTACCATAAAGGAAACGGTAAAAAATGCTCCCATATCGCCGCATTAACTATCAAATGCCCACTCCATTCAATGATAAAATTTCTTTTTCACCCAGATTTACTGTTCCAACAACTAGTTTTTCTAGCTGTGCAGTACCCCTATGCCTCCGTTGCACCCTTCCACACCTCCTTACCTGCGCGTTACCCTTGCACGCCTACCGAACCCCCCTTCGCTGTTCCTCCCTTGTGCATGCATCACTACTCATACAACTACTTTTACCATATTGTTATAGGTCAATTTGGGCACCATTCCCAATGACCTGGTTAAACTAGAAATCATCTCCAAAACCAATGAATAGGGTCTATCATCCCCTATCATTTTAGTTGCTACATGCCCTAAGACAAAGAACAAGAAAAAATCATCCATGACTTCCATTGCAAGTTTTCCAAGATTTTAAGTACATGTTATATCACCTGTGAGCTCACCAACTTAGCCTCTCAAGGGACTAACTACTTTGCATATGCAGTTACCTCCATTCAAGGGTTCTCTGCAAAGCACTTCTCGACATTCAAGAGTGCATTGGTCAATTGGGAGCGAAATTCTCATTGTTCTAGATTCTCCACATGGTCAGTGCCTTCTAGAAGAGTCCACATGTGTCAAACTTCGAATCCATGTGTCCATTCAACACCTCTAAGCTGGGAAACATGTGTTGCCTATTATTATAAAGTCATTGATTGTGAAACTACCTTCAGTTGTTCTATAAATTGAGCACAGATCCTAGTGCTTGAGAAAGAAGAAATTTGGTAGAGAAATGGTGTTGGAATCTCAATTGAGTGTTTGATTTGAGTGATATGATACTGGAGAGGTGTTTATTGTGATGAGGCTGGGATGATGCTGGAGTTGGTGACATCAAATCAATCGTTGGTTGTAACCTCCCCCTTCTATCCATTAATAAAGATTGATGCTTACTTTCCCACATATGTATCTGTATAAGCTTCTATCTTTCATATTATGGATTCTTAGTTGATGTATATGTTTCATGTTTCATTGATTTAATTGATTAAAGTGAATAGCCATCTGTATATTGCAATCTCTTTGTTGTTTAGTGTCTATACTTGCAGGAAATAGTCTGGCAATTAGAGTTGGATTGGAAGCTACAGCAGGAGCAATAGAAGGAAAATAGGAAGCACTTGGATTCCAAGTAAGTTTCCTAATCTTTCTGTGTGTCTATTTAATATTAGGAAAAGTATCTACAAAGTCTTTGATATGTTGTTCTAAATTCATAACACCACATTTAGGGAATGTGTTTTATCCGTAATCCATAATTCCGCATAACGACTTCACTGGGGAGTTTACCTTCATCCTTGGTGTTTTTTTCTTTGGTTATCCACCCAGTAGCATCTACTCTCAATTATTAGGCTTTTGAAAAAAATAATTTCATTAGAAGTGTGTCAGTAGCTTGAGTTTTTTGTTCTCTGTTGTGCCCAATGCACTGTTGGTCAAGACACAGTGGTTTGCATAGCACTGTCTCCCACTCAGGGGTGCTTTGCAATGCACTGTCTCCCCTTAGAGACTGCATTGTCCCTTAAGCCAACCAAATTCCCTTTGAATTTTTCATTGCCATCACATTCAGCCTTTTGTTTGCTGTGTTTTCAACTGTCTGATGCCTCATAGAGACCAATGAATTTACCTAAATCTCCCTCCTTTTAAATGTAAGTTTGTTTAATGTATCTTTAAGTGTTTTTCTTTATCATTGACAAATCAAATTAAAAGAAGTTTATTTTTGCATTAGTTCCATTTGTTTTCGTAAAGGAAATTGTCGTTAAATTCTTCACTTCCTGTAAGAAAAATTGTAGTTCCATTCTTCATTTTTCCTGAAAGAGAAATTGTTGTTAAATTCATCATTTCTCAAAGAAGAAAGAATTTGTTCTTGTTGATCTGATGCATATAGTTTCCTTTTTGCATTCACATTAAGGGAATGAAAAGAAAAACCTGCATTTGAAATAGTATATTGTGTGTTTTGCATAGGAAAAAATTAGGAAAGCTGCATATTAGTTTGTGCTCTTTGTTGTTTGCTCTCAAAACTGAATGCTCTTTCCCTTTAGTAGCTAAGATTTTCATTGAAAAAGATAACAGTGAAAATTTTTCTTATCATTTTAGTCTGAATTTTAGGAATTTCCATCACATCATCGCAATGAATCTTGAAAGGAAAATTGATAAACAAGATCAACTTAAAATTTACATCAATTTACCTAAAAAAGAATTGGAACCATAATGATAACATTTAGAAGGTCTAGGCTAGAGACGTGTTCTGGCGTCGTAAAAAATAGCAGCTATCGTTAATTGTTTGGGATACATTCCAAGTGTTATACCTCACTCCACGTATGTAAGTATACCGTAGCTCGTCCACGTACCTTCGGGTATATCGGGCGGTGTTATAGTATGAAAAGTATAAAGGGGTGATCTCACTGTGCGGTTTCACATTAGACATCGTAATACAGACTTGGGCCTCCACGTACCTTTGGGTATATTTGGGAGGACAAGTTTAGGTTTCTATCCATCCATAGTGAACTGAGTCGACCGCCTTGTAAATTCTGATACACCGAACACAACATTCGGGGAGATCGCCTGCCCGTACTTCTTGGTTCGCCAAGAGGTATTCTGCAGTTCACAGTTTCTTGGTAAACCTTTTTCTTATCATTACCCTTTTATTTTTTTTATTTGTTTTTGTAATAAAATAAATCAGTCATCGTGGAAGAATAAAATCTGTTTCCCTGTCGTTCGCGTAGAATTGCATTGCTACGACCTTTACCACCGGAAGTCACTTCTGGGCAGCGAAGGCGAAATTGCTCTGCCGAAGCTAGTACTATTAGTACCTCTGGTGAAGCATCATCTTCCCATATATCAGAGTTGGCACAAGTTGTTTCTACAAATCTTGGTTCATCTATTGTTGTCCGAGGCGAGTCTCCATTGTTCCAAGTGGTCGATCCATCAATCGATTGAGATATGCACCTCCGGGTCCAGCGTTGTTACATTCAAGTTGATCTAGATCACACCATCTCTTTTTTCCGGAGTTATATGCTTGTCCCAAAGTGAGCGGCCGGAGTTATTCGTATCAAAGTACCTTCGATTTATTATAGCCATTGGAGTCCCCCCATAAATGAGTCAACCTCTGAAAATAATTTAAACCTAATGAAATCATTCCGCACGGTTTAATTTAAATTGAATAAATCCCACAAAAGGCCAGAATAAATTTAACTTTCAATCACATTTTGGAGGATATTTATGTCACAGTCTTTTCCTCAATCTTTTCCCTATTGCTTTTATTGCTCATTCCTATTCAAATTACCATGGAGATTCAAAAGGGTATACCTTTGGTCAAGTAACCATGCATGAACCAACATCTTCGGTTGGTTGGGCCATCTGTTCCAATTACATTAGTACCTACCCTCGCAACCCCGTTGATGTTTACAACTTCACCAGAGTCATATTTTCATGGTGGCCCTATGATCCCATTAGGTTATAAATCTTTATCTACAATTTTCTCTAGTGCATCTTCAAAACCATGTAATTCACCAATGTCATATTTCGTTATTTCTAACTAGTAAAGCTATAGTGAGTGCGAATGGCTTGATCCTTTATATCTATTAGCTCTGTAATTCCGGTGATGATGAGACCAAGAATGGGAGAACACTTGAACCACTTTGGGATTCTAGGATCTAGCCCTCCTGAATCCAGAGAGGGATCTTTCTATAAGTGCAAAGATTTATTTATATTTAAGGCTTTTATGTGTGATATTAGGCTAGTTATGAAGAACAAGGGTTTTTGTTTTGTTTTGGATGGTTGAGCATGAGTATTAGTTGAGTGGAAAGTCCTAAATGGAAAAATTTTCAAAGGTGTGAAGTTGCAAGCAATCAGAACAAGATTTGGCTAATTATATAGATATAACACTGGTTTTTAGTCCAATGGGCTATGGAGTCATAATAGGGCTTTAATTGTGCAACAATTCAAGAGTGGTACAACGGGCAAGTCATCTATATCACAAGATCTTTGAGATTAAATGATGGAATGGAAACAATAAAAGTGTTGGAGGGGTGGAAACAGATAATAATTTCAACTAGGATTTATAGTTTGTCCAAACAAGAAAAATCCTTTTAAGCAATTGTTTAAAACCAACCAAAGGGAAAGGCTCACCGTCAACCTCTTTGGACAAGCTCATATTAAAGATGACTCAAGAGACAAAAAATCTAGTAATCCGCATAATTACTTTCAAAAAGGATGAAAACAGATAAGAGAAACAAAATGCAACCTAAGATCAGTTAAGATACTTTTAAATCTAGACTTCTTTCAACATACACCTAGGGAAACTTTCAGAATTACCTTTGGAGAAAGAAGCTAGAAAACAAGGTAAACCAATCACTTTTCTAGTCTATATTTACTAAGTAAATAATGAAAATAAAATTCAAGAACAATGTTTAAAGAAAACAGTAGGACGAGTTAACGCCAGCATTCCTAATTGCTTGAACTGTATTAAATCATTCTTAAATAAACAATTTAGAGGAAAACATTGAGATAAAGATTATCAGTCAGAGAAGGGTATTGTAAATAGTAAATCCTAACTCTATGTATTTTGTTATTTATCAGAGAATAATTGACAATATGGCATACATGAAAGGAAAAACAATAACAAAGAAAGAAATAGTTCACCAGTGATATAGACCAGGATCCTAAGAAACAACTTGTATATTGATGTCAAACCAGTTACATCTTCAAGTCCAATGTTTCAGTTCAGCAATCATCTTCACTTCTCAACCTAACTTATTTAATCATAAACAGAGCTTCAAGATTCTCGTTTTCTTTATGCTCTGAAGTTTGACACAAATATATTTTAAGTTCGTGCAGCAACTCTTTAATGGGCTCCTCGAAGAAGATTTGCTAGGAAGGATGAGAGGTGAGGATGAAGAAGATCTTGCAGGAGTTCAATTAATACAATTAGTATTTCAAGCCTTTGAGGCTCAATGGAAAATTCTGAGATATTTACTCTGTAATAATTATTTTTATATTAAGTATTAAGCTTGTTGGAAACTTTTGTTGACTTTGGGCTACTTGTGTCATCTTTACGATAACTCTCTGTTTGTGGAATAACTGTTCGATTGTCTTGAGGCAAAATATCCTTTGTTAAATCATTACTCGACTATATTTAGATTATTTGAGGCTCTAGTGCTTCATTCATGAAATTCAGTGGCCTGCGGTGTACAGCGATTAGAGGCTCTCTACTTATTACAAATAGATATTTTTGATTTTTTTCCCCTTAAACACTGTTAATTTGATTTGATTTTGTGTGGTAGGTTTAATCAGGCCTAAATTCTGTCTTCTGTTCTTTAACTGTGTTTAATTTAATGGATTAGGCTTTTTATTTTCGATCTCAGCCGTAATCCATTAAAACTGTGAAAACAATCTTCAAATCTTCAGTTCTGTTGTAGTTAGGTCTTCAACACTGATACTCTCTCCTTTAATTATGCTTTGTTGTGTCTTGCTGATGTGCAGGTGTTATAAGGCTTTTATAGAGCTGCCAGCATTAATGAGACACCAGAAAACATGGTGTTATGACCCTGTGGAACAATCCCTTTGATAAGCAAAGGCATGGGGGATCGTCATCCCTGGCCTTTGGTTTTCCTTTAATATGATGGACAAAACCATTGAAACCTGAAAAATACACAAAAAGCGTTATAAAATCCTGCGTGGTTAGGTAAAATTGCTTCAGAGTTTGTGGTTAAGAACGTGGCTATTGGATGAAAGCATCCAACGTTGGAGATTGATCGCGGAGTCAGATGAGAGGTGATTTGGAACAAACGATAGGGAAAATAAAGTCAGATCCGTCAATCTTGCAAAGATCAACGGTCGAGAGAAACTGGGAAAATACAATGGAGAAGGGCTGATTTTCATGAAAATAGAAGAAATACAAAGGAAATGTGAGAAAATCCCTTTGGCGGAGGAAATATAGTTTAAATGAAATTTGGGGTTTCTCAAATGAATCTGGGCCTTCGGATTAGCTTGGCCTCAGAGATAAATGGTTGTGGTTGATCTATGAAACCCCTTGGAAGGAGGCGGAGGGCGATAGTTCAAAGGCCAGATTGAATCTGAGCCATTGATCTGCAGAGATCAATGGCGGGGAGAGAACGCGATAAAACACAGTGTAAATGGGAAGGGCAGTTTTGGTCTTGAGAAACCGGCAGTATCACGCAGAAAAAGGGGAGGAAGGTCGTTTTGCCTTTTTGAACGCGATATGCGTTAGAGGGCGACACGTAGCATTTCAATACCACCCATATCATGTAGCTCTTGGGTAATTAACCTTCGTGCTTTAATTTACGCGAGAATGTGCGTCAGCCATTAGAAATAGGGCCTTAGATCGAACGGTGGGGAGTGAGCATGATATTGATAAGATGCGCGGGCGGAGCGAGGTGGGGTAAGGGAAAGGTGGTTTTAATCTAAGTCGTTGGATCAGAGATTGGACGACTAAGATCAAATCTGGAGGAAAGCGGGACCCACAGGAGTTGTGCTTGTCGGGATTAATTTGGGCTGTTAGATGAGATGCGATGGACAGCCCAGATGCAATTGGAGATCTCGCGATCAGTGGGGGAAAAATGGAATAAGCGCCGATGCGATTGACTGTAGACCGTCGATCTGCAGATCAGATCGACAACGGAGAATGTATCGGAGGAGGCCAATCGAGGGGTGAATAAAATATTTAACGCGCAAATGGAAATCTCCCGATGCGAGATTGTGTAGACCGTCTGATTGGTTGATGATCAATGGTCAGGAAAGGGTTCGACCAATGAACGGGCGGGTCCCTTTATCATATAAAAAAGGCGGATTTTATTAAATACAAAGGTTTATTGGCTTCGGGGCGGGTTATATATAAGGCTTGGCGCCTGATTGCAGGGCCTTGGTTTTATAAAGAAAGCAAAGGCTCGGGGCTTATATACAAGGAGCCAATTGGCATCGGGACGAAGGAGAGGGTCTTTCAAATGCTCCCGATGAAACATTTCCGATGCGAGATTGTTTTGATCGTTGATCGGGGAAAAGATCAACGGTTCTTCTTCTTTTAAAACAATGAAAATTGGGTTTCCTTTATAACATAGAAAAATGGGTTTTTATGTTTTTACAAAGGGAAAATATGATCGGGGATGGGTTATTGCAGTGTTTAAGCACCCGATTGTGGGCCTTTGGGTTTTGTAAAGCGTCAAAGGGATCGGGGCTTATATATAAGAGGGCTAATCGGATCGGAGGTCTTGACATAACAAATAGACTTGTGCGCTCTGATTTGTTTCGATGTGATAAGCGCTTTTGGACACAGCGCTTGATTCTAGCACCAAGGCATACGGTGGGGAAGTGGTTTAGGACCTAGCCCAAAGGGGCTTAGGCCTGTAATACAAAGATGCATTTTTTATGATTTTTTCAAGGTTTTTTAATCGATTTGGGGGTTTTGGTAAGGTTTAAAAAGGATTTTCAAACCTTATAAAAGGGATTTTATGAAGGGGAAAGGGGAAATAATGGAAAATAGAGGAATTTTATGAGGAAAGAGGGGGTGAAAAGGAGGTTAATGATGAAGGGAAAGGAGGAGTAAAATGAGGAGAAATGGAATTTTTGCAGCAGTCTTTTCTTCATGAAACAATAAAATTTCTGAGTTTAAAATGGAAACAGTAGTGAAGATTAACCAAAGGACATGATGTCTTCACAAGACTTCAATAATTAACTATTTTGCAATAAAACTTGTTTCTTGAATGCTTCAAAAATGATTTAGCCACCATTTGATATGACAAATTTTATAGGTGGCTAACAGTATCCATCATCAGGGCAATATCAAGCTGTTCCATCTGGGTCTATTCCATCCATTACCATCTTAACTAGACTCCCTGAATTTAGAGAACAATATTTTCATCTTATTAGACTCCTCATGCTGGGGTGAAACCCATGGTCACCCACTTTGACAGTACTCCATCATTTTTTGGTCAACCTAATGTTGAAATGAATGTTTGTTAATGGCATCCTACTCTGCCTATACAACCACAAACATTTGTACACTTTCTTTGTTTTGTCTCCATTGGTTCCATTCAACCTGTTGCACCCACATCATTTCCACTTGTTAATACATCTTTACCCTTGTTACAAACTCAAAATGTTGTACAACAATCGTTTCAGGCAGGTCCTTCAACTCAATACCCTCAAGTATTGGGCCCTCAGACTCCAACTCATTTGGATAATTTACAAAAACAGCCTGTACCCGGAATCATTTATTCACAAGCTAGATTACCATATTATGGGATGTCGTAGCCACAACCAGGTTATACCTATCCTCAACCGAATCCAATTTATCCTAATTTGAGTTATAACATTGGTGGAAAGACTCCTTGGCAGCCTTAGGCGCAAATTCCACAACCTTCATTTCAACAAGTATCGTACCCAGGTTTTGGTCAACAAAATCCTCAAGCATTTACTTATCAAAATAACCCCTATCTGGGTCACCAGCAACAAATTCCTTATGTTGGTGCTCAAAGGCCTGTTACCCAAGAAATTCCATCATACCCTATCTATGCTCAACCTGACCTTAATCGACAGTTGCCCTTTGTTGCAACTTTAGAGTTACCAGATTTAAATTGGCTCACCAATGATCTAATCAACTATGCTCCTTGGTGGCCGGTCATACCTCATAAATTACCCTCGGATATTCCTAAGTTCAATGGAAACCCTGGGGAAAACCCTTCGACTCATGTTATGACTTATCATTTGTGGTGTTCATCAAATTCCTTTAATGATGACTCTGTTTGGCTACGTCTTTTCTAGCGTACGCTCACTGGTCCGGTTGTAAAATGGTACATTGAGTTACCTAGAGCTTCTTTCGATAATTTCACTGCCCTAGCTACTGTATTTTTGACACACTTCCAGTTAACCATATGATATGAAACTGGAATGGAACTCTTGACTAAATTTAAACAGACTAATGCTACTCACATTTCTGATCATATTCATGAGTGGCGTCGTCATCGTAGAATGGTTAAGACATTAGTTCCTGATCAGTTCCTTGTTGAGTGGTTCATTAAGTCCCTGTTACCATATATAACTGAGGATGTGGCTAAGGGTGGCATCGTCACTGAAGAGCAGGTTATTTCTTGTGCCCAATATTTAGACTTGATTTATACTCAGCCTGGCACACTCTACGAGAAAATTCCTAATGCGTCACGATCTAATTTTATTGTTCCTCCTCCATCAAAGGACTCTCATGCCGGAGACGATATGATTGGTGTTGGGTGCCAATTTTGCACACTTTTCCTACATTTTTTTCCCTATTTTTCCTCATAACTATAACCAATGGGACTATCTTTGCCTCTTTTTCCTACCTTTCTATCTTAACTTGTGCTGTTTTACCTTATTTTCATTACTCTTCCATTTCATCAATTATTATGATATATCGTACCTTTTTATGAATAATTGAGGATGAATGTTTGGAGAAGATCTATGGTCTTTGTGTTGTCTTTCCAGATGTCATTTTTAGCACCAAATATCCTGAGCACGAGGTACATAGGAGCAGTTAAGGGTGTACTGTTACAGAAATTGATGCTGTTACACCTTGCTGTTATAGACCCACTGGCAGAGTGCTGTTACACTCTGCTATTACAGACTTGCTGGTGAACTGCTGATACAATTGTACCGCTGATTGGATCTCGTCAACACCTGTTGCTGACCTGTCCTTTAGCTCTTACACTACAACTATGGTTTTATGGCGATAGCTGTAGAAGTTGTTTAGCATTGTATTTTTGGATAACAGCCTATGGGCGGTTTCGATTGTAATCTATAATTTTCTATTTAGAATTTTATTTAGAAGTGGTTATAACTATATGTATTCTATTTTGATCAGCATGAGAATCATAAGATTCTCATGACTGATCTTTCCCTTGATTTTCTGAGATGTAACCACTATATTAATTCTTGGCCCTAGAGGTCGAAAGGTTAGCAGAGAAAAACATTATTTTGGCTCTGTAATTGTGCTCGTATTAATACAGAAATATTGTGTTGCTGTTACATGCGTTATTCCATTTAGTTTCCGTTAAGTTCTTCCTCTACCTACGCCCTACTAGGGAGGAAGGGCCCTCCTTCTTAGCAGGGATTGCAGTGATTAGGGTAGCTGTGTATATGTGTTTTTATTTTGGTTTATGTATCAGTAGAGTGCTGTTGCTGTTGTTTCAGTTGTGAATATATCCGCTTCAATTTCAATACTTTGTATGCTGTTACACATATGATATTAGAGACACTAGTTGGATACTTGTTGTGTGGCATGCTAGAGAAGATTAATTGAAGTGTTCTTACAGTCTTGTAGATATTTTACTTCTGCATGAGTGATTTAATTATGGAATTTACTTCAACAATGATTTATTTTAATTGGAATTGCTTCTGGTTGAGTGTATCGGCATAGACAGTGCAATTGTCATTGGAATAAAAAGACGTCCCTGGATTGATAATTTATGTGAATTGTTTATTCATTTCATAGTGATTAATACAGCCCAACATTTAGGTGCCATTGCCAGGGATGGCAGTGACGATCCAATCAATCAGAGTTGTTTCTTATAAGTGAAATTTCTGTGTGTTTTTTTTAGAGTGTCTCCAGCAACACAATTTCCTGGCAGTAAGACGAGAGGTAAGAACCTGCACAGTTATCTAACGAACTTGAGCGTGCTCACCAATGTCTTCCTGGGACACTTAGGAGAATGAATTTCTGAGCACTGTTTTTTCCTTAGAGTGTCTCTAGCAACACAATTGTTGGGCAGTAAGACGAGAGGTAAGAACCTGCACATCGCTCTAACGAACTTGACCGGGATCACCAATGTCTTACTGGGACACTTAGAAGTTGAATTTTTGGGTGTTATTTTAGAGGTGTCTTCATCTATACAGTCATTGGGTGGTAAGACGAGAGGTAACAAAACTGCGCATCTCTCTAACGAACATGGGCAAGCTCACTGTTGTAGAAACTAAAGCACTTATAGGATGAATTGATACACATAGGGCCTATGTGTGCCGGTAGGACAGCATCAACATTTAAAAACACCCCCCAGTCTATTGACTACAGGAAAGACAAGTCGTAAGAAGGAAAAGAAGAGTGCAGATTTGGGAAGAAAGACATTCTTTGGAGATATGATCTCAAGGGAAGAAAAGGAACAATCCACGTTATACAGAGACAACAGACAGAAAGTACCATAGAAAGCAACTACCATATCAAAGCCTGGGCCATCGATGTCTTGATTATTACAGACACTCACCACATCCAAAAAACATATCCGCTCATGATATTTCCAGACTCAAGTTCAAAACTTGATGATGATCTGTTGATTAGGATACAAATTGAAGTTCTGAAGAGACAGGTGGAGCATCTAGGACCTAAGGAAAAAATTTAAATTGATCATCATTTGGACGTGACGTGTATTAACCTTTGGTCTGGGCAAACCAAATCCTTTTAATTGTCAATCTCTAGTACACTCCGAGGTTAGTTCATCCCATCACGAAGAATCAGCCATGGGAGACGAGAATGTCAAGATAGATAGCTCTATTAATTTTGAATTCCCAATAGTAGTAACATGGGATGAGGATCCTATGAAAAATATTCCTTTATAATCCCTACCATCCTTTCAAGGGATGGATGTTGAAGACCCTGATACCTTTCTGTTCAAATTAGATGTGATGTGTAGAGGTTATGACTACACTTCAGATGCCCAGAAGCTGAAATTATTCCCTGCTACTCTGAAAGGAGCAACATTAAGATGGTTCATGAGACTGGGTGCTGGCATGATTCGAACCTAGAATGACATGAGAGAGGCCTTCATATTTAAGTATCAGGATTACTGTTGAACCAGGGATTTGAAGGATGAGACCTTCAGAATTGCACAAAAGGAGGAGGAAGCCTGGAAGACTATATGGAGCAATTTCACCACAATTTACAAAGATCTAAGTTCAGTAACTTATTTCTGGAAATTCTAAAGCCAATGTTCTTAAGAGGTATAAGAGATGATTGCCTGGAGCATCTAAACCTATTGGGAAAAGGAGACATATCACAAGAACCACTTGATGAAATAATGAAGCCTTACCTGTGTAGCTCAAGAGGATTAATCAAAGGGAAAATTTTAGTTCAGGATCCTTCAGTCTGGATACAGAAGTCCACGAGTGGAGGAGTCACTAGAGTAGAGATCAAAAACTTATATGAGGATCTTAAAACCGACCTCCTTAGCACTCTCTCTGCCCAGATCACTACGGTATAAGTCAAGAAAGAACAAGCAGAAGCTAAAGTAGCCTTAACAATATTCTAACCTTGATGTATGAAGAAACATTTGGAAAGAGAATGTGGACTAAATAGTGTCAGCCTGTGTAACATCTGTGAGTTGGTGCATTCTACGAATCAGTGTCTTGAATTGCCCAGATTGAAGGTGGTACTTCAAGAATCAAGCGAGGACGTTAAATATTCTTATTTCATCAGGTCAAAGAGACCATGGCAGCCGTGACCTACAGGTATGCCTTCAGATTTTTCCTCTTTTTATCCTTGGAATAATTTTTATAATAATCAGAAATATCCATGGTAGTATCCTACTCCTTCCTTCAACACAATTCCCTTCACCATGGAACCAGTGGCCATCTCCTCCACCAATGCAATATCCTCCATCACAACCCAATCCTTGGGGTCAGAACTGGAGAAGTAATGGCCAAGGGCCAATACCCCCTCCAATACCAATGCAGCAGTAGCAGTTATAACTGCCTTCTATTCAAACTCCTATACCTTCTGTCCGACCCCAATTACCTGTGCAACCTAACCCCAATCCAAATAATAAGGCAACCCAAAGCATGGATGCTCCGGTTACCCTCCAGATTTATCTTATTACTCCTATTGGACTTAACGAGGTTCAACTTTGATCAATGAAAATAATCAAATCTGAATATACTCCCATTATTACCAAAGAATGTGAATCACCTAGGAAGGATATGGAGGATTATGAGGCAGCTGTTACACATGTAACAGATGATACAACACTCGCTGTTACATCTGTAGTAGCTAGCTCGGGAGGATCTGTTGTTTCTACAACAGTCAATCCGAGCAAGGCTGGTGCATCTGTGATAGCTAAATCAGTTGTTAGTGTTCATAATCCCCCATACCCTCAACGATTAACTAAAACTAGGCTGGTCTCACAACCTGAATCTGAATTCCTCAAAGAACTGCAAAATTTGTATGTGCAGATTCCGCTATTACAAGCTATTAAAGAAGTACCTATCTATGCTAAAAAAGTGAGGGATCTATGCGTCAAAAGACCTGGAACGAAACCTAAAGACCCTGCTACTATCCATGTCATGGGGAAATTTTCCGATCTTATGATTGATCAGCCTTTGTTGACTAAATATAATGAACCAGGGAACCCTATAGTGACTGTCCATATTGACAATCAGCCTATAACCAATACTTTCATTGATCTAGGGGCAACTATTAATGTCATGACTAGAGACCTCTTCATCTCTCTAGGACTTCATGGACTTAGATGTACACCCACAGTTCTTGAAATAGCAGATAGGTCCCGTGTGAAGCCCGAGGGAATGATAGAAGATGTGTGATGGGGAGCGCAACCCCACTATTTGCAGGTTCACCTCACAAGCTCTTTTTCCATGTCAATATTGCAATTTCATTGCTCAAATCTTTGAACTCGATCCTAAGCCTATGGGTTATAGGCCCATTATGCTTCCACAACGCTACTATGATATATAGATATTGAAGGCGCTTGTCAATGAACCCATGGCCCATAGTCTTCTTCTCCATATGCTGAGTCTCAACACTTAATTAAAATGCCCTTGAACTATATCCCATCCTTCTT
Source organism: Pinus albicaulis (assembly GCA_034641835.2). Lineage (NCBI taxonomy): Eukaryota > Viridiplantae > Streptophyta > Pinopsida > Pinales > Pinaceae > Pinus > Pinus albicaulis. The sequence goes on along the minus strand of JAXQQM020073141.1, from coordinate 37,302 downwards.
ATATATTAAACCAAGGTTTAACATCCTTCAGATTTATAAAACCTTTGCTTCAAACAACGTTTCATATCCCCGGAGCATGCTACTATGAATAAAGATCAAACCTGAGTTTTGTCCTTGGAAGAAATACACTATAGCAATTACTGTTTTAATGTTCTCGGCCCACATATTCGGCCTCAACAAAACATCTGTTTTGAAATACATCAGACCATATTAAATACGGAATTTGCCAGGTTCAGATTTAAAATAGATCCCACTTGGAAACTCAATAAGCTCAGGTTTATATCACTGCCTGATCTTTAAAACGAAGATCCCCAGAATTTAACCGAGTTCAACAAAGAAACCGAGTTTCTTTGCCTCCGAACACTTAATTTACAGAGATTTACAGCTTAATAAATATAGATCAGCGATTGAACATTCAATTGGCATTCGATTCTGTCCAGAAATTATATAACCCTCATGATTTCGAAGGGATAAAAGCCCTTCTTCACACATATATTAATTTTTCCATACAACAGCTTATTCAACGATCTTCTATTGCGCTAGATCGCCATCGATCCTTACAGTGATCGATGGGCAATAAATCAATACATAAAATGGAAAGTAATTCATGAAATCAACATAAGTAAACCATACTCAGACGCGACCAAATCCACATAGAAACAATTCTATTATATACAGAACCAGTTACAAACTAAGGCTTTTCAGCCTTAGACAGAATCCTCACGCCATTACATTGTGCTCGCGCCCCTCTCTGTCCTCACACATTACAGGCTTCATCGATTATATAGATTTCAAAAGAACATGAATCAGTTGAGATGCCCAAATCTCTCCCGAGCCTCTCAAACGCACACATTACATTAAAAACTCAGCATCGGTTTTTAAAATTTCACCCCAATTCTGCATGACCGTTCGTATACCCGTCTCTTCATTTGTAGATTTGAATTTGAATTCAAACCTGTTCGGATGCCCCTGCATCAGACTTCCGAGGCACAAAAATTTATGACCTCCTGGTCATATGTCTTCTCCAGCGGCCAGCAAGTCTAATCATGACATCTGTGGAACTGCTCTTCATGATCTTCCTTTAGCAACATCTCTTGAACAATTCTCACCCGCATCCTCTGCGGAATTTTCCTCTGTGAGTTGCAACAAAACCTCTGCAATAGCAAGTCTTCCTTGCTACTAGATACCTCACCAAGCCTCTCTCCTAAGCTCCAGCTCTCGGCATCTCTTTGGTTCGCTCTTGTGGAACCAGTTGAGCACTCCTGCTCTAGGCTGCTGCAATATTCTCACCTCCCTCTGCTGCTACCTTCACAATACAAAAGAAAATCACCAGCTTACACATTTTCACAAACTATACCTCTTCTTCTTTTGTCATCTAACCTCAGTTGGGAATCCTCCAGGTTCTGCCACACTTTCTCCACTCAGAATCCCTTGCTGGATACTTCTTTCAAGCTATGATCTACTTCTTGATGAGATTCTTCCTCAAATGCTTGCACTCTGCATTCTGCAAACAATACCTTCAACCAGAGTCAAATAAGGCTCCTCATCTCACCTCTCAAGATCCCTAAATGATCTTGTTTTTCCTTCACCTGCACTGCATCTCTATCTGCTGCAATCTTCAAGACTCTTTGTCTTCAATTCCAGATTTTGCACTTCTAGAGGCCTTCACTGCATGCTCAATCAAATATGCAAATTTTCTGTTAAATAGATTCAAAAATCAACTATTCTTTCTTGTTTCAGTACATGTTCATTTCAAAAATCAACTTCCAAAGAGCTGTTTTAATTCAGGCTTTGATACCACTTTGATGGGGAGCGCAACCCCACTATTTGCAGGTTCACCCTGCAAGCTCTTTTTCCATGTCAATATTGCAATTTTGTTGCCCAAATATTTGAACTCGATCCTAGGCCTATGGGTTATAGGCCCATTATGCTTCCGCAACGCTGCTCTAATATATAGATATTGAAAGCGCTTGTCAATGAACCCATGGCCCATAGTCTTCTTCTCCATATGCCAAGTCTCAACACTTAATTAAAATGCCCTTGAACTATATTCCATCCTTCTTATATATTAAACCAAGGTTTAACATCCTTCAGATTTATAAAACCTTTGCTTCAAACAACGTTTCATATCCCCAGAGCATACTACTATGAATAAAGATCAAACCTGAGTTTTGTCCTTGGAAGAAATACACTATAGCAATTAGCGTTTTAATGTTCTTGGCCCACATATTCAGCCTCAACAAAACATCTGTTTTGAAATACATCGGACCATATTAAATACGAAATTCGCCAGGTTCAGATTTAAAATAGACCCCGCTTGGAAACTCAATACGCTCAGGTTTATATCACTGCCTGATCTTTAAAATGGAGATCCCCAGAATTTAACCAAGTTCAACAAAGAAACAGAGTTTCTTTTCCTCCGAACACTTAATTTACAGAGATTTACAGCTTAATAAATATATATCAGTGATTGACCATTAAATTGGCATTTGATTCTGTCCAGAAATTATATAACCCTCATGATTTCGAAGGGATAAAAGCCCTTCTTCACACATATATTAATTCTGCCGTACAACAGCTTATTCAATGATCTTCTATTGCGCTAGATCGCCATCGATCCTTACAGTGATCGATGGGCAATAAATCAATACATAAAACAGAAAGTAATTCATGAAATCAACATAAGTAAACCATACTCAGATGCGACCAAATCCACATAGAAACAATTCTATTATATACAGAACCGGTTACAAACTAAGGCATTTCAGCCTTAGACAGAATCCTCACGCCATTACATTGTGCTCGCGCCCCTCTCTGTCCTCACACATTACAAGCTTCGTCGATTATATAGATTTCAAAAGAACATGAATCGGTTGATATGCCCAAATCTCTCTCGAGCCTCTCAAACGCACACATTACATTAAAAACTCAGCATCGGTTTTTAAAATTTCGCCCCAATTCTGCATGACCGTTCACATACCCGTCTCTTCATTTTTCGATTCGAATTTGAATTAAAACCTATTCAGATTCCCCTGCATCAATGTGGTTATCACTATGGCTTCCTGGAACTATGCGGCTGAATTTCTCATTTTACAAACCAAATCCAACGTAGGGGGTCATCCTTTAATCTTGGGAAGACCGTGGCTGGCCACTGCAGACGCATATATCAGATGTAGATCCAGATCTATGGTGATCTCAGATGGGTAGGCCACTCAGAAACTGAACCTTTATCCCCCAGTAAAACCTCATATGGATTCGAGTAGTCCTTAGTGGGATGAATTTTCACCTGAATCTAATCTTTCCCTACCTCTTCTCACGCTTGGAAAAGCACAATACCTTAAGGATGAAATAGAGGATGATATCATTAATGGTTTTATTAGTAATTCGCTCTTTATTGCCTCCATTAGAGATTTGGGAGAAGAAGATGAGGTATATGATGCAATTATTGAACATTTGAAAACAAATCTGCATACTATCAGCAATCCCGTTGAAATTGGATCAGGGAAATGTTTAAATATCAATCCTAACCTGACTGCTGAACAAAACAGATTGCTAATACAAATGTTACAGAAATACCAAAAGGAATTTGCATGGGACTATATGGATATGAAAGGAATCCATCTTGGCCTATGCACTCACCGTATTTACCTTAAAGAGGACTGAAAACCAGTTAGACAACCATATCGCCAAATGAACCCCGCACTTAAGGAGATAGTGAAAGAAGAATTGTAGAAAATCCTTAATCCTAAATTCATCTACCCCATTTCTGACAGCCAGTGGGTGTCTCCGCTTGTCATAATTCTGAAAAAGAATGGAAAATGGATAGTCTGTGTTGACTATAGAGAGCTTAACAAGGCCACTCAAAAGGACCATTTTCCTTTACCATTCATTGATCAGGTCTTGGATACTCTCTCTGGAAAAAAAATATTTTCATTTCTAGATGGGTTTAGTGGCTATAATCAAATACAGATTGCCCCGAAAGACCAAGACAAGACAACCTTCACTTGCCCATGGGGTACTTTTGCATACAGAGTCCTTCCCTTTGGCTTCTGTAATGCACCAGCAACCTTTCAGAGGGAAATATTGGGTATTTTTTTTTATCTTTTGAATGACTTCCTTGAAATATTTATGGATGATTTTACACCCTACGGGGATGCCTAGCTAACTTGGAAAAAGTGTTGGAACGTTGTGAAAAAACTAATTTTTCTCTGAGCATGAAAAAATGCCACATGATGATGACCGAGGGAATTGTGCTGGGACATTTCATTTCGGCAGATGGAATCAAGGTAGATCTTGCAAAAATTGAAGTAATTATCTCGAAAATCCCAACACCTAAGACTTGAAAAGAGGTACGTAGTTTTTTGGGACATGCTGGATACTCTAGGATATTTATATAGAACTTTTCAAAGATTGCATCTCTTCTATTTTCATTACTCATGAAAGATGCAGAATTTTGTGAAAGGGTGTGATAGTTGCCAAAGGATGGGCCAAACTCTGAAATTAGATGAGATGTCATTACAGCCTTAGATAGTGATAGAACCATTTGAGAGATGGGCCCTAGAATTTGTGGGACCAATTAATCCTTCATCATAGCAAAAATCATACTTATTGGTCTGCACCGATTATGTCACAAAATGGGCATATCACTTGTGAGGGAAGATTCACGATAGTGTTTAACTATCACTTTCCTCTACTTAATCACCTGCGGCACCAACAAAAGATTAATATTCCATTCTACTTGTTAGGGAACATCAAGCATATGGCGGTATCAGTAAAAACATCAGCACACCTGGAAGCATGTGTGACCAATCACGGACTCATCAAATTAATCGTGCTGGATGCCCTAGGCTAGAAAGGAAAAAATTGGGAAGAATTCAAGCGAAAGAGGCCAAGGAAAAGCTGGGGGAAACATACCCCGACTTTAGGAGGAAGTCAGGTAGAAGTGGAAACCCAGACTCGGCCTGCTAAAGTTAGAATTGGGAAAGAACCTACTGATGAACCAATTGGGGATAGAAGGCCAAAACAAAGGATGAAAGTCAGCATACCTGTAGAACCTTTGCTTACAGCCAGAAAGCATATAGAAGTAGAAGTATTAGAAGAAGAAAGGCAACCCTCCTCATCAGGTAACGATGAAACTCATGTCCTGTTTTTAGAACTTGAAAATCTAAAAAAGGAAAATGAAGAATTAAAGTGAAAATTATTTGAGGGGAAGGAAATACTGGTGTCTATGTGCAAGACATGTTTTCAAGAATTGACAGCAGCAGGATATAAGGTCTGTAGAGAAAACATCAGCCCAATAGAAACAGAAACAGAACGGCAGGAGGTTGTTACACAAGAACCTGCTGATGATATTGCTGTTACATAAGAACCAGTAGTTAAAGCAGAGCCTCCTGTAATAATTGACCTAGAAGCTGACCCACAAGAACCTGTGGAGGCTACTCCTATTGTAGAAGAAACAACAATGGACACAGAGGCTACTCTAGGTGGAAACGAAGAGGATGACACATAAGAACCCACCGAGGAATTTGTTGTTACACAAGAACCAACAACAGAGGTGGAACAACCCCATTTGGTAGAGGCTGTTACACCCATTATTGAAGTGGATATTGAATGTAGAAGAATGCCAGGTCCCATCTTGAGATGGAGTTCTAAGAAAATCTTGTTAATTTTCGAATTACAAAAGTGGAAACAGGAAGCAATCTCCCTTCAGGAGGGGATGATTTCGCTGAAATAACATCGGAGAGAGATAGACGCCCTTCATGAAATATGGATGAAAGAAGAGTTGAAGAAAGGATGGGAGTATTATAAGAAGAAGGAAGCCCTGAAGAAATAGGAGGAACAGCTGTTGCTGTTACAATAGCAGGTTCGGGATCTTACCATAGATAAGCAAAAACTTCATGATCTCGCCCTCAATTTGCTGGGTTGCAGGCGGCCTTCTCTGTCCTATCCTATTTTTCTGTGGGAACGTTATTTCCTATTCCAGACGAAAGCTGTTATGGAGGACATACCTTATTTATGTTCTTCCACTCGCACATTTTTAGATGTTTTCCGTGCCTCCGATTTTGATGAGCAAAGTATGCTATGTGAGCTATTCTTACACAATATCATTTGTGAGCATGTGAGTATGCAGATGGTTGTGACAATACTTGTTGTTGTGGATTAGTCACACGGGTGTACGAAATCGCACAAGCTTAGAGAGTGTGGTCTACTCTCTAAACTATTGGTAACAGGCAGAAAGTGGGGGGAGCTCAAAAGCATAAAAATTAATGAAAATAGTATGCTAAAGTATGCTCTTGTTAAACTAAAACTAAAAACACAAATATATAGAAGCTATATAGAGAGTTCCAAACGATAATAATGCAAACGATGGCTCGATGGCCTCTTCTTATTAAACGTTCAAAATGGAGAATAAATTTTACCCACTTGCCAAAGGGCCCCTATGCAATGGCTCTAGGTCCCGATGCAAGGATGTTTCCTTCCAAGCTCTACCCCTGATGCAGTCTCACTCTCTCTCTCTGCTGTGGTGGACTAAGATGTTGGGTGGCCAACAATCGAGTCCTCTTTAGCTCCAGCTCCGGGTCACACACAATGTTGGTGTTTCTTGGGCAACTTTGGCCAGCATAACACTGTGATCACCATTTCTTCATCTTTTGGTGGGTTTATATAGGTGAGCTTCAAATCCTCCTTCCCTCCCTTGGTACATGATGGATGGTGACCCAAGGGAGAGGTGTGATTCCATTGTGTGCTCAAATATGCTTTTGTGTGGTCACATAATGTCTAAGGAGGCGCTGGTGGCTGTCCTTAGGCGGTTTTCACATAAGGAGTAACTGTCCTTTGCTTGTTGTGGTCCCGGAAAGTGACTTTTTCCCATTTCTAGGAATGCGCACTCATCGGGCAAAAAGGCACGTAGAAGGCGCTCTTCTCGAAGGATAAAGTGCACATTTGAGCATTTATGACTAGTTCAATTCTGATTTTATCAAAACCTTAGAGATTTTAAATACTTCTTGATTCCATAATGTATTCCTGTCCTGCAAATCCTTGGGCTCGACATTAATTGATGTCGTCTTCTACTGTACGATTTTCCAGTGTTAACAGTTTCCCCCTAATGTGTGAGGTCTAGGAAGAACTGTATAGAATAAATACATTATAGTTTCTTTTTTGTATCGTATGTAGAGAGAGAGAGAGAGAGAGAGAGAGGTCTACGTGTATTTTGGTATTGACAACACCTTGCACTATTTCTGAGATAACCATGACCTAAGGGACCCCCTGCAAGTAGACAAAATATACAACATATTTACAAAAATTCAACGAGGTGCGCATGTCCCATGCTCATGATGCTATGGCTAGTTAAAAAAAATTGACAAATACATGTGCTGTTTGTGCCACTACTGTGGTAGTGATTCTGGTGGTTGTTGATGACGATTGCTGACGCCCTCAGGGGCGTTTTTTATTTGACGATAGGTGGAATGTAGTACCCATATGAATAGTCTTGGTATGGCATATCATTGCACAATGTACACATATGTATTGGTTGGGACCTTCCCGTGTAAGCATTATTTGTCAGAGATGCTTATGGAGGCACAGGTCTTCGACAGATCTGATCAAAGTGCAATGGTTGCGAGGTACAATACCATCGTGACATGAAAGCTTTTGCCGTGGTCGAATGTGAGGAGGATCAATGACATCTATGGACAATTATGTCTCCCACAATGCGACCCGAGGATACCCCTTTTTCATGGGGAGGAGTCATCCAAGGTACCACTTCCTTCTTGGAAAAGAGGTGTTGAGGTCGACAAAAAGGAAGCCTTAATTGAAGCATGAGTCACCGACCTGAGGGGTCGGGGATCGAGGTATGATAGGTTTAACATAGGCATGTTGGTGAGAGGTGACTAAAAATGGATGATTGGGATTCAGTGGCTTGAGGTCGAAGTATACTTTAGTAGCTAGGCGACAGTCATAGTTATTTCTGGAGAAAAATCCCTGGAGTCGGTAGGACTTCCAGGGCAGGTGTGAACCGGCTATGAATGTGGTGATGGTGCGTGCATGGGGGTAAAATAATTCGACCAAGGGAAATGGGGGGACTGCTGCCATGGGGGAAAAGATGAAATATGAGGGTTAAGTGGTGAAGGGCATCGTTTGGGGTCTTTGTACACTTACCAAAAGAATAAAATAATGGGGTTTGGTGTGTACAAAACACAGAGACGGGTACCCCAAAACATGAAAGAGGGTTGCTCACTGAAGGTGTGAGGATGGTGTTTTGCTGGGGGTAAGGGTCCCATTGGTTGGTCTCATATTCAGGGTTAATGAAGTAGAAGATGTCGCAGATGGGATTATGCTGATGGAGGTATGGTGGGCCAAATGCAGTGCGCGGAGGTGCGCTTTCAATCTGCTTGTACAACCTGATCGTACGGGAAGGGGGTTGAGTTTGAATGGTGAACTTGACCTTATGCATGATATATGGATGGGCATTAGGTGCTTCCTAGACTAAAATGGTATGGCCATGGCGTCACTTGTGGGGTGATGTACAGTCTACTTTGGATGACGATCGCCATGGGGGGGAGGCTCTACCGACCAACGCGGGCGGTTATCATATGCAGGGTGAGATGATGATAAAAGTGGTCGGGAATGAGGACCCTATGGTTTATTTATAATGGAGAAATGATGTCAGGATATGCAAGTCTCTCTGGGACTCTATCATGCTGAGGGTAGAATGATACCTACTCTAGAACTTTCAGTGAATGGTGCTGTGAACGGTTTGCGGGTTTTTCCTGCAAAAACAACTACCTCAAGTGAAAGCATCTTCTTTTCATCCAATATTATTGAAATACATGAAATTTGGAAAGGAATATGGGAGAGTGCATTTCTTTCGACACTAAATTTTTTATTTTTCCAGAAAGCGAATGTGTGGCATCGCCTCTGTTTGTTATGGAGTGCTGATCACAGTGTTGCTTTCGGTCTGGTGATCAGGTACTCTCAGCTCCAGATTTCCCTTGGGAGTTGTTGCTTGGCTCCTAGTTTTTATTTCAGTTGGGGTTGCCCCCAGACTAAGATCAGGGGGGGCATTGCCAGTTACTACCCTCTATCTAGGATCTCCCTTTTGGTTTGTTCCTCGGCTTCTTGTTGTAGCATTTGGAGGATTGTCATAATTCTCCTGGTTGTATGGTTGGTGATGAGCTTAGGAATGGTTGCACTAGATTGAATGACACATTACGTTATTCCATTGGTCCATTCTGTGCGGGAAGGGAGAATATTGGTTCCCTTGTCCCTGGTTGGTATATGAGTGCCGGGGTGACTTTCATGATAGGTAGGTTGTGATATGTTCTAAGTAGAATCACATGAGTATCTAGGGTATTTATTACTACTGCCTAGGTGTCCTTGGGCCAAAGGCCCAATCGAACCATCTGTAGAATTGACGTGCATGGTACTACTGCTGCCTAGGTGATCTTGGGAAAAATACCCTATCAAACCGTCTGCAGAATAAATGTGCATGGTACTACTGCTGCCTAGATGATCTTGGGTCAAAGACCCAATCAAGCCATCTACAAAATCTACCTACCTAGGTGTTACTACTACCTAGGAGATCTAGGGTCGAAGACCTGATCAAGCCGTCTGCAAAATCTACCTATCTGGTAACTCTCTGAGTATCATGGATGCTACTGATGCCTAGGTGATCTTGGGTCAAAGACCCATATCAAACCATCTATAGTAGATGAAGCACCTGGTAACTCCCGGAATACAGATTACTGCTGCCTAGGTGACCTTTGGTCAAAGACTTGATTGAACCATTTGCAGTAATCGACGCGCGTGATAACTCAAGAGGATGAGGCAACCAGGTTCTCCTGTCCCTGGTTGGTGTATGGTGGTTTGGGGGGAGAAGGGACAAATGGTTGTCTTTCTGGTGACTGTTTCTCCTCCTGTAGGTACAGGATGGTACGAGGTTCGTCGTTGACAGACTGGATGGAGGGGTCCTCTTGGTAGGATCGCTCGATCGCATGTAAGGCGTCCCTATATCGTGGTATCTTTGGAAAATGGTGGATATAATGCTCGTAGGTGCAATAGAGAGAGCATGTGTGATTGGTACGCAGCGGTTTACTTGTACTTTTGGTGGCAAGTTACTTTTTGTGGGAATGCCATGTCGAGGTGCCTGCCTTGCAGCCGATTTTCTTGGTCAAGGTCACCAGTTTCGCAATGGGAATTTCTCTTGCGAGGGCGGTTTATAATAGGGAGGTTGTCATGGCTGATGCCTCGGTTTCTATCTGCTTGAGTGCATGTCATGACTAACCTTGGTTCTTGATGTGGACATCATTCATACCAGGGCCCTTGTGGCATCGGGTGATACCTCAGGGATAATGGGAGGATCTCCTAGGAATGGCCCTAGGAAGGACGACGGTTTGAATTGGCCAGGGCCATATTCTTGATACCGTGAAAGACCATCTGTGGCTGTATCTACATAGGGTAGAACCATGTTTGTATTGGTCAAAGGGCCCTTTTCACTGTGCGTCAGCTGCTCTACTATGATGATTCGATCCTCGTGGGGGAACATCATGATGCGAAATACGGAGGATGCTATGGAAGACATGTCATACATGTAACTCCGCCCAAGGAGTATATTGTAATCCAAGTGAGCGTCCAAGACTTTGATGTCTATGTGGACCGTCTTGCCGGCTAAGTAGACCAGTATATTTTGGAAGAGACCGACGGGGGTCGAGGGACGACTGTCATATGCTTTGAGTGTGGTGACAGAAGGTTTGCATTTGGGGGCTCCTAACTTCTGCCATACATTCTTTGACATGATGCATGTGGATGCACCCGCATTAATGACACATTGGTGAATAGTGATATTTTGTACTGATACTAGTATCTGGAAGGCGACCATGGAGGGAAGCCTAGGGGTGGCTTTGTCTAAGTCAAAAGCCATCATGCATGTGTCGGCAGGGTTGATAGCACCTAATGCGGAAAGTAGAGCTTTTCGTTGTTTTGGGCACAACTGCAGCACTTCCAATGTGGACATAGTAGCAGGTGATTGAGCTTAATCTTCTACGATGATACAATTGTGAGCCGCTTTGGAGTAGTTACCTGCTCGCCTATTAGGCCCTTTTACCATTTTTGGCAATGGTTCCAAAGGAATATTTGGAATGGTTAAAGGTGTATTCGGCACGCTTGTACTAGCCCCTGACGTACTGGTGTCTGGTGGGGTGTCGTAGCTGTGATTCTGAGTTTGTAAAAACATTTCTTCCCCTGCCATGTAATTTCATGGTTGTTTTTCCCGGAATCGTCAGGGTTTTTCTGCTGAGTGCTGACCGTTCCTTGATACGGGAAGGGTTCTTGCATCACTGTAGTTGTATGGGAAGATCCTCCTTGTCCTCGGTTACCCTGAAGCTTTTTAAGCTCAGGGAGTCCGGGACAGTGGTGAGTATAGTGCCCGTACTCACCACATATTGAACAAGAATGGTTTGTTCGTAGAGGTGTCCTTTTTCCTTGCCTTTGGGCATTGATTGACTCCTGGTTCTGATTTCGGTTGGAGTTACCTCCAGCCTGGGATCGCGGTGGGCACTGTTGGTTGCTGCCCCCCTATCCAAGGTTCCCTTTGGGCTTGTTTTTTACCTTTTTCTTAACCATGTTAGGAGGGTAATTCTCCTGATCATACTGGTGTGGTTGATTTTGGGACGGATGCACAAATTTCACCTGTGCATTGTTTTGCGTAGGTGGGTTGTGTGCTTGGGACTAAGCATATTGTTGTCCCATGTTTGCACCTGGCCGTTGGGGGGGAGTTATTCCATCAGTTTTTATTCTTGCGTACTAGGTCCCTTCAGCTGGAGGATAAGGTCCTCCTTGGTGATACGCTGGTGCCCTATTAGTCAAATTTTGCTACTGCATATGATGACTTTGAAATCCGGATTGAGACATGTTCTAGGTAGACCCATGTGTGTAACCGGGACTCTGACTGCTGCTGCCTAGGTACCCTTGGGTCATTGACCCAATAAGTCCGTCTACAGAGTTAGATGCGCATGGCAATTCTTGATAAGATTGCAGGCGCGAGGCGTTGGGCAGGATATTGTGTATGTATCCTGACTGTGTGTAGAGCAGTTCAAGCTACTGGGCTTTAATAATTGCATCCTCTTCGGGTGTGGGGTTACGTTGTGCCACATCCTTTGAAATCTCCACCATCAGAGTTTTCAAGAATAAATATAAAAGGACTCGGTCGTCGAGTTTTTCTTTGCATAAACTGCCACGCCACCTCCACTCATGGAGATGCTCTGAAACATGGGTAGAGGGGGATTGTTTGAAATGAGTCAGTAACTCCATTCCCGAATCGTGGTGAATGGGCAACTGAAAGTATGTGAGGAACGTGGTAGCGAGGGCACCAAAGGTTCCATGTGAAGCAGGAGGTTTCTCCATGTACCATTTCGCGGCCACTCCCATAAGAGAGTGTTGAAATAGCCTCAACCAAATAGTATTGTTTATGATGCTATTCGATGAGCACCACAGGTGAAAGGTCATTATATGATTTCCTAGGTCTTCCGCTTGCATGCCTTCAAACTTTGGTATGTCGGAAGGGAGCTTCGTGGGCATGGGAGGCCAATTGGGGTCGTGTGCACTGGGTTCATTGGTGATCTTGGTCAAATCCGGTAGATTCAACACCGCTAAGTAGGGTGACTGGGAGGTTGATGCCATGGCAACGTGTGAAGACACGAAGTTTTGGTTAGAACGAGGGTTAATCTGTGACGTACCATGTTGTGAATTCAACTGGCTTCCCGTATGGGATGTGCTCCTCTACCTCCATTAGGAGAATTTTGAGGTCTAAAATGGGCCTCCTAAGGAAATTATAAAATAATAGTGGAAAAAATCAAATAAGATTTGATGACATCATCAAATTTTAGAGGGAAAAATGGAAAAACTACTTTTTCAACTCATATTTTCAACTTATCTCCCAAAGTTTTTACTCAAATTTCGAGCAGGAGTACTCTTTGTATGCGAAATTTAATTCCCCATCCAAGGAGTACCCATGTTGCATACTTTCGATGGGTCCTACTACACGAAAAATGAGAAATACATAAAAAAATGTGATTACAATCACATTTTTTATGTATTTCTCATTTTTCGTGTAGTAGAGTTCATCGAAAGTATGCAACATGGGTACTCCTTGGATGAGGAATTAAATTTCGCATCCAACGAGTACTCCCGCTCGAAATTTGAGTAAAATTTTTGGGAGATAAGTTGAAAATACGAGTTGAAAAAGTAGTTTTATTATTTTATTATTTTTTAATATTTTTACCCTTTTATTTAAAAAATGGTGAATCATCCCCCATGGTTGACATCATCATCTTGAATCCTATTGGTTGTTATAAAGTTTATTTTTGTTGTACATTTTTCTTATGAGGCCCATTTTAGACCTCAAAATTCCCCTAATGCCCAAGGGACGAGGAGGGAGTGGTGTGCAGTGTGGTGTTGGGAGACCGATTAGGGTTCCCAACTAAGGTCTCTCCAAGAAAGGAGGAACCAAATACTGTGGCAATGTTCCGTCTTTGACGCCTAAACGATGAAAGACCTGGAACCCCTCTCGATAATGGGGGGAGGTCCAAAAAACACCTAGACCAATGAGGTTCCATTGGAACCATTTGAGTGTCGACCAAGTTAGGTTTTGGAAAAATTTTGAGGGGATCAAGTCTGTGATCATGAAAAATTTATGGCCACATACATAAAACAAAGTGAAAATGAAATGAATTTTCCCTTTAACTTAATCTATGTGATCAATCAAGCAAAAAATGGTTTTGTTTGTTTGCGCATGATACTCAAAATCCTAAAAGACCTATTACGTCCTCACACACTCAAAAGTAACTGGGCCTTGAGAAAATTTCTTGCAAGTGCTGGCACAACGTCCCATAAGAGTTGGCAACGCCCCAGTCAGCCAAAGAGAATCAACCAAGGTAAGGGTAGAGGGTATGGCGCTTGCCTACACCGTCACCTATAGGGTAAAGGATGCCCTAGTTTTTGCCACTAAGAACCATCGTCCCATGTGAGCGTTAGAGTCTTGGGCTTCTTGGTAGTCAGCTAACAGTACCGAGTATCAGCCGGGTCAGGTAGCCCCAATTGATACCGCATGCACTGCACCTAAGCCTAACCCCCTCTAAATTGGGTCTCTGCCGCGCTTGGGTTTTCTTTTCCGTGGGCTGATAGGTGGATTTTAAAGCTCCCTAAATACACAACTTCTATGTTTCAATGTGAAGTGTGATCAAGGCAGCTTATTGGATGCCTACCTCCTTGATCCTAACTTAATCTATAAATTCTGTTGTGGCCCCTATGGGGAGAATTTAGTGAGTTGGTTTAAGTTATTTTTAGGTGGCTTTCTTTTCTTAGTGGGTGAATTTGTGTGAGCGTATGGTGAAAAATCTCATAATTTTAACATATGGATATCAGTGATCCTTTACAAAAGTCCCCCATTTAAACTATGTGAAGTTGTTCCTTGCTCAAATGGAAAGCATTTGCGGATAATGGGCCGCTTCCAAATCTTCCTAGTTAGTCTATGTGAGTGACTAAAGGGAGATGGTGAATCACAAATGTAGATCGTTCATATGCTTGTCTAGGGTCACCAAATGGTGCAAAGACAATAGAGATTACTTGCTCTAATTGGCGATTCAATCCTAGTCCCACAATTTCCTAAATGAAAAAATTGAATTTAAACTAAACAATTTCTACACTAGCTTATGCATGTGTGGTCATGAGCCACTTACTTGGACTAGTTAAACTAAGTGTGCATACCAGAGTGTGCAAAAAACATAAATTGTTCGGAAAGCAATGGTTAATTCGCCCACTACTTAAACTGTGTGAACACTTTTTGCAAAAACCAACTTAAATGAAAGCTAACTAAATGCCTACGGAAAGTAGCAAAAAGTAAGTTCTCAGAAGCTGTGGGGTATCAGCACAAGTGTTGGCAGATACATTAGGGGCTGCCTAACACACTTACAAGTAGAAAAAATGCAGAAAATAGGGAGAAAAAATCTCTCTGCAATTTGTGTACAAAATCCCTTGACAGGTGCGCCTTTCTGTGCACAGGTCAGTCTTGAACGTGTGCAATGCGCCTCTATGTGGAAAAACTGCGCGCAGAAATCTTGCAAGTAAAATATTAGGAGCTGCCTTCTTCAATCTATCACTTCAGTGAATCTAGGGACTGCAAGATGGGTCAGAGGACTATCAGCTCCACTCCAACATAGACAAAGGGTCTCCTGCAAAAGATGGCACAACCACATAAACTTGGAACACGTCAGTGGAGTCGCCAATCTTGTTGTTGTGTATTAGTCGCATAGGTGTATGAATTCACACAAGCTTAGAGAGTGTGGTCTACTCTCTAAACTATTAGTAATAGGCAGAAAGTTGGGGGAGCTCAAAAGCATAAAAATTAATGGAAATAGTATGTTGGAGTATGCTCTGGTTAAACTAAAACTAAAAACACAAATATATAGAAGCTATATAGAGAGTTCCAAACGATAATATTGCAAACGATGGCTTGATAGCCTCTTCTTATTAAACATTCGAAATGGAGAAGAAATTTTACCCACTTTCAAAAGGGCCCCTAGGCAATGGCTCTAGGTCTCGATGCAAGGATGTTTCCTTCCAAGATCTGCCTCTGATGCAGTCTCACTCTCTCTCTCTGTTGTGGTGGACTAAGATGTTGGGTGGCCAACTATCGAGTCCTCTTTAGCTCCAGCTCTAGGTCACACACAATGCTGGTGTTTCTTGGGAAAATTTGGACAGCATAACACTGTGATCACCATTTCTTCATCTCTTGGTGGGTTTATATAGTTGAGATTCAGATCCTCCTTCCCTCCCTTGGTAAATGATGGATGGTGATCCAAGGGAGAGGTGTGATTCGATTGCGTACTCAAATATTCTTTTTTGTGCTCACATAATGTCTAAGGAGGCGCTGATGGCTGTCCTTAGGTGGCTTTCACATAAGGAGTAACTATCCTTTACTTTTTGTGGTCTCGTAAAGTGAATTTTTTCCATTTCCAGGAATGCGTGCTTATTGGGCAAAAAAGGCACGCAGAAGGCGCTCTTCTCGAAGGATAAAGCATGCATTTGAGCATTTATGACTAGTTCAAATCTGATTTTCTCAAAACCTTAGAGATTTTAAATACTTCTTGATTCCATAATGTATTCCTGTCCTGTAAATACTTGGGCTCGACATTAATTGATGTTGTCTTCTGCTGTACGATTTTCCAGTGTTAATAGTATTCTCCTGTATGGGAGATCTTCAGTTGCGAGCTTTTGTGTCCTTCATGAATAATCAGATTGAATGGCATTTGGCCATCAAATCTATGGTTGCTAATAAGGAGAAGATGGCATTATGGGTTCGGGTAGAACTGGGATGGGCCACCGAGTTAAGGCGAGAATTCAGGAGAATGTTGAGTACTCCTAGGATTAAAGAACCAACTGCCTGATCAGGAGATCAAGTCTCTTGTAGAAAAATGCTCAAAAATGAAGTTTCTCAGAATTGCTCTGAAACAGATCGACTGGAAAGAGCTCGGCGATACGATCCCAACGCCGTGAACGGCACTGAAATCCATTACCGTATGGAGGAGATATTGCATTTTGAAATTGCCCAATAACTTTCAATTTTGAAAGAAAAGTTTTTTAATTTTATGTGTTGGGAAAATCTTTAATTTTTATTAAGGTTTAATTGATAAATTAAAATTATATATTTATTAATATTTTATATGATTTTAAATAATCATATATTATATTATTTTATATATGTTTTAATTAAATTTTAAAAACCTTATTAAAATTATATTATTAAACCCACACATATATATTAAACCCATAAGTCAATTGGCAACGAAATTTTATGAAATGGTTTTAAACCCACCATACTAAAGTTTTGTTAAGGCACGTGTTCTATATGGTAACGTCATGGATTACGTGGGTCAATAAAAACGTGGTTATGTTACGTGGGCTTTAAAATGTTGCATTGGAGCGGGGTTTAAGCACATACGTGTGGTTAAATACATGTCAAGGCACGTGGTTCACTAACGTACTGCATTGGTGGAGCGGATTTCATAAACGTGGAGTTAAAACAGTTATCCTAACCGTTTGACATCACAATTAAATGTTGCGGGTTGGATGCATGTGAACGTGGGATTTAAAACAGTCACATTTATTATAACTGCTCGTTTTATTTGGAGCGCTCGCCAAATCCAGAGCCATTTCCTAATTTTTCGGAGTTATCTGGTAGTTAGCCAGATTTGGTGGAGCTTTTGAAGGGCAAACTTCACTTAGCCATAACTTTGGCTAGGAAAGTCCTTTTTGGACGATTTTTTTTTTGATTCTGGGGTAATTGATCATTCTAGAGCTGTTGGGAGTGTTTGCAGATCCATTAGGGCCCTCTAACAGAGAATTTACCAGCGTTTTTGGTCGTGGAGCCACCAGGGCCTAAGGGAAGAAGAGCTGTTTTGGACTACCTTTATCCAATGGAGGTGGTTGTTTAGTCATTTTCTACTGATTTGAGCCTTTTGAATCTATTTTTGCAGTGTATTTTTCCATTTGAGGCTTCTATACAGTTGTATTCACATTTTGAGCATTTAATCAAAGAGGAAAAAGCCTAATTAGAGGCTTTTGGACCCAGCGGAGGTAGCCCAAGAGAGGGGTGAACCGCTTAAACAATTATTTGCTGTCATACTGTATAATTTTGCTGCATAATTTCAGATTCTGCTCTTTTAAACAGTAAATTTTTATAAGCTATCTTTTCCCAAGCAGGTTTAAACAGTGAACAAAACTTATTAGTTCATCTTCAAAACACTACACTTTATTTGTAGAATATGTATACTTGCCTATTCACACATTAAATTTGGATCAATGAATACTTTGTAGTTAAAACAAATACTTTCATTGATCAGATCTTTGTGATTACTTTTTATTTCTTTAGGCAGAGTCTGTAGAAGGGCCAGATAGCCTCTGAATTCATCCTTTCTTTGAAAGGTGAAAGATCCGGTGAATGCCCCTACAGTCAATCTCTGTATGAGAAATACTTTGTTCTCACAATTTCAGATCACTGCCACTTATAGAAGAAGAATTGTGAACTTATGCCTCAATCAGTTCTCAATGATGAAGAGTCGAGCTTTGACTAGGTGCTTGAAACGCACGAAAGCTAGAAGTGCTGAGCTACTGAAGGGGGACCCATTATCATTCCAGAATTTCATGGTTTTTGTTACACATGTACCAGCTTATGCACAGATCGTACAATCCCTTGGTGCTTTGTTGCTTGGATTGAGATTCAAGTTTCCTTTGATATGGTTGCCAATTGAGGATTATCAGAGTAATCATGAATTAATTAAGTATGAGTCAGAATCTTAGGTACGACAGCTGATGGCCAATCAGGGGTATAGGTCTGCGGACAAAGATACAACTGGCGCTTATGATCTCATCAACATGCTCCAGAGATATTCCCACGAGAGATGAGTTTGCATGAGGATATGCAAGTATTTCAGTTGGGGGGAGATGTTGGGTACCAATTTTGCACACTTTTCCTACATTGGTTTTCCCTATTTTGCCTCATAACTATAACCAATGGCACTATCTTTGCCTCTTTTTCCTACCTTTCTATCCTAACTTGTTCTATTTCACCTTATTTTCATTACTATGCCATTTCATTAGTTATTATGATATATCGTGCCTTTTTATGACTAATTGAGGATGAATGTTTGGAGAAGATCTATGGTATTTGTGTTGCCTTTCCAGATGTTATTTGTAGCACCAAAGATCCCAAGCACGAGGTACATAGGAGCAGTTAAGGGTGTGTTGTTACAACAATCGATGCTATTACAGAACTGCCGACAAACTGCTGTTACACTCTGCTGTTACAGACCCACTGGCAAACTACTGATACAATTGTACCGCTGACTAGATCTCGTCAACACCTGTTGCTGACCTGTCCTTTAGCTATTACACTACAACTGTGGTTTTATGGCGATAGCTGTAGAAGTTGTTTAGCATTGTATTTTTGGATAACAACCTATGGGCGGTTTCAATTGTAATCTATAATTTTCTAGTCAGAATTTTATTTAGAAGATGTTATAACTTTATGTATTCTATTTCGATCAACATGAGAATCATAGGATTCTCATGACTAATCTATCCCTTGATTTTATGAGATGTAACCACTATATAATTCTTTGCCCTAGAGGTCGAAAGGTTAGCGGAGAACAACATTATTTTGGCTCTGTAATTGTGCTCATATTAATACAGAAATATTGTGTTCCTGTTACATGCGTTATTCCATTTAGTTTCTGTTAAGTTCTTCCTCTACCTACGCCCTACTAGGGAGGAAGGGCCCTCCTTCTTAGCAGGGATTGCAGTGATTAGGGTAGCTGTGTATATGTGTTTGTATTTTGGTTTATGTATCAGTAGAGTGTTGTTACAGTTGTTTTAGCTGTGAATATATCCGCTTCAATTTCAATACTTTGTATGCTGTTACACATATGATATTAGAGACACAAGCTAGATACTTGTTGTGTGGCGTGCTAGAGAAGATTAATTGAAGTGTGATTATAGTCTTGTAGATCATTTTATTTCTACATGAGTGATTTAATTCTAGCATTTACTTCAACAACAATTTATTTTAATTAGAATTTCTTCTGGTTGAGTGTATCGACACAGACAATGCAGCTGTCATTGGAATAAAAATACGTATCTGGATTGATAATTTATGTGTACTGTTTAGTCATTTCATAGTGATTAATACAACCCGACAATTGGTAATGCAGGCACACATCATACTACTGAATCTGATCCTGCGCTTTCTTCCGAAATTAATTCCGTGTCATTTGAAAAAGGAAAAAGTGACAAACAACCTGGAATTAAGAAAAAAGGGAAATCAAAGAAAAAGAAAAATTCTAACCTGGAGGAAAGATCATCTGATCAATCGTCTGGAAATTAGAAACCTCGTTATCCATGCATAATCTATAATGAGGAACATTTTTTTCAGGATTGTCCTCACCGCGCTAAAGTCTCAAAAATGGTTAAGACTTCACAAACATCAGATGTGTTGACAGATCCGTTTCCGAATTCGAACACAAATTTGGTTGCTATGAATCCAAATTTTATTTCCCAAGTGCTTATGTTATCTGTCACAAAGCCATCAATAGATATTTTTCTGTCAACACGTAATAAATATTACGGTAGTTAGGCTAGTAATCGACCTACTACCTCGACCACGAATCCATTACGGAATCGGTACCGCCTACTCCTATTCTTGAATTGACAATCAAGCCACCGAAGGGAGTCGTTCATAAATCGACATATAATCCTCGAGTAAGAGATGCTCAAAATTATAACATAGTTGAAGATATGGCTTAATCCCCTTCAACTATGTCAACTCTTGAGGTATTAAAAAATTGTCCCTCTCAGAAACAAGCTTTGTTATCAGTTATTGGTGGAATTGATCTAACTGATTCTAATATCGTAGTCTTTAATCATACGAGCTATGTGCCGCAATTACCAGTAGAATTGGCATTCTCTATCTAAGTAAATGTTCTCAATCACCTTGTTCATCGTACTATTATTGATGAGGGAGCATCTACATGCATTATGTCTCTAAACTGTTGGAAGTCACTTGGCTCTTTTCGCTTATCTCAATCATCAATGACATCGAAGGCTTTCGACGGACGTACATATAAGACTTGTGGTATTATCAATAACTTGCATGTTGAGCTAGGGGGAAAACAATGAATGTTGACGTTGAGGTCATTGACAGACCCCTTGAATACAATATTCTACTTGGAAGGCCATGGGTATATGCTATGACTTCAATTGTTTCTACATATTTTAGAATGATCACCTTTCCACATAAAGGTGTTATCACAGTCATAAAACAACTATCCTTCTTTGCCTCCACTTCACAGGTAACTGGAAGCGTTCCGTTCATTCACACACCCAAACTTTCACTTCAGAACATTGGTGTAGGACTCTTAAAGGATTCCACTCACATGGGAACCTTTGCATTACTGCCGCCTGCGACATCGACAGAAATTGCAAGTATAGAGACTTGCTACATGATCTCTTCCACTGCATATGGCTTAAGGAAAGTACAAGTGCTTCTGAAATTGTTACATTGGATATGTTTCTGCCACCCAGCCCTATTGAGCTGGCATAGCAATAAATCTATCTGGCTTGGGCGGTGAATCTGAAATCATCATCGCCGGTTGTCTGGGTTGATCATTCCTTATATTTCGGTACTCGATTTGATCCTTTTTCCTCAAATTTCTTGACAGATGAGAATATTTTGGAAACTATGATGTCAGAAGGAGAAGCATGGGAAGATTATCATCATCGTTCCATCTTCCTGATTATGAAGAAAATAATCTTAGTGAACTATATCACCCATCAATAAAAAGTTTCTTTTCGAATTCTTTTCCTATTAATGCAATCGATTCCGAGCTAAACTTGTCAAATATTGAAGAACCCATTTTTATCAATATTTCGACCAAACCTGGCATTGTAGAAAGAATTCATGTCCATGTGTCTTGTTCTTCATCAGAACTCAAAACATATCTCTCTCTATTTCGTGAATTTCGTGATGTATTTTCTTGGTCTTACGAGGAAATGCCAGGCATAGATACTAGTATCGTTTAACACACTATTAATATGTATCCTGATGTTAAATTGGTACGTCACCTCCTTCGTCCTGTTCATCCAAAGAAGGTCGCTGCCATTAAAGAAGAAGTTGAATTTTTTTTACGTGTTGGTTTCATTTACCATGTTCCGCTAACTGAGTGGGTTTCCAACATAGTTCCTGTCATGAAAAAACAAGGAACCATCAGAGTGTGTGTCGATTATCAAGATATCAATCTTGCTTGTCCAAAAGACAACTATCCTACTCCCTTTATCGACCAGATTATTGATTATTGTGATGGATGCAAAATCTTTTCATTCATGGATGGATTTTGTAGCTACAATCAAATCAATATCCACCCAGAGGATCAATATAAGACAACTTTCATCTGTCCACTACTACATTTGGCGGAAATTCCGACACTTGGTTCCGACGCTTTTGACCAAATGTCGGAAATTTCCCCAAATTTTTTCCATCTCGCCTGAAACCATCGCTATACTGACGTTTATAGAAAAGTGTCGCAATACCGACACTTAGACAAAGTGTCGCAATTGCGACATTTGGAGGAAGACGTCGCAATTGCGACACTATAGCCCAAAGCGTCGCTATTGCGACCATTGCCTCCAAATGTTGCAAGTGCGACACAATGTCTAAGTGTCGCAATTGCGACGTTTGGAGGCACCCGTCGCAATAGCGACGCTTTGTCCGCCGTCGGTATAACGACACTTATATTTGTGCTACATAAAAATATGAAACTTATATGCGCGCTACATAAAAATGATTTTATTGTTTCGTATCCATCGCAATAGCTACATTAACATCTGATATCACATGTGCATTCGCCCTCCACTCTTGCAGAATAGCATTCGCCCTCCATTCTCCCTCAGCTCTTACAGAACAGCATTTGCCCTCAGCATTCACCCTCAACGTTCACCCTCATCTCTTGCAGAACAGCATTCGCCCTCAGCTCTTGCAAAATGGTAAGTTCTTATTGCAGGCCCTTCCTCCTATAGTAGGGTTGACTCTATTTGGGTTTTTTTGGTCAATTCCATTGAATTGTGTTAGGCTGTAGGGTTCTCTCTAGATGTCAAGAATCAAGATTTAATACCCTCTATTATCTTCATCACCCAATACAAGATTTAAAATTTTCCCAAAGAAACGCTTGTTAATTTGGCAGCCATTATTTCTCCCTTCTTTAAAAACCCTACATTTAAATGAAAACAAGCATTGCATTTCAACTACAAAAATCTATTAGTGTTCAAATGTACATGTGTGCTACATTAACGTCTGATATCACGTGCGCATTCACCCTCCGCTCTTGCAGAACAACATTTGCCCTTAGCATTCGCCCTCAGCTCTTGCAGAACAGCATTCGCCCTCAGCAGTCGCCCTGAGCTCTTGCAGAACAGCATTCGCCCTCAGCATTCGCCCTGAGCTCTTGTAGAACAGCATTCACCCTGCATTCGCCCTCAGCTCTTGCAGAACAACATTCACCCTCAGCTCTTGCAAAATGGTAAGTTCTTACTGCAGGCCCTTCCTCCTATAGTAGGGTTGACTCTATTTGGGTTTTTTGGTCAATTCCATTGGATTGTGTTAGGCTGTAGTGTTCTCTCTAGATGTCAAGAATCAAGATTCAATACCCTCTATTATCTTCATCACCCAATACAAGATTTAAATTTTTCCCAAAGAAACGCTTATTAATTTGGCAGCCATTATTTCTCCCTGCTTTAAAAAACCTACATTTAAATGAAAACAAGCATTGTATTTCAACTACAAAAATCTATTAGTGTTCAAATGTACATGTGTGCATCACTTGTGTAGGGTATTCCTTTTCCACTTTCACATTATCCAAGAATGTGTGCAGTATAGTTCATATTTTTTGTGATTTAGATTATCTTGAAAAAGGAAAGGTAAATTATTTCCTATGGAAAAAGAAGGTTTTCCCTTTTTACTACTGGAAATGGTACAACAAAGTTCCATTTCTACCCGAAACTCCTATGAAACAGGAACCAAATAAAGGCCATGTCCTCAATGGACATCATTTGGCTTTGAAAATGGCCATTGCACCGTGTTGTTTCGTATATTACATCATGATAGTTTCTTAGGTCATTTCTTGTTTCTTGAGATGAAAAACAACCAAAGAAATTGTGAAGATCCTTTCAAGAAATAAATGACCATTTCTCAATCATATCTCAACTATTTTTTATTTTATTCAGTGGTTGCTTACTTTGAGAGAAATTTGACACTTCTATAAGGAATATAACATAAAAACACAAAATGGGAAGGAATTGATGAGGTAGATTACCTTTAGTTGTTGTCAATTAAGAATTGATAATACACGATGCATGTTCCGTACTACAAACTAGATTCCTTCCTGGAGTTAGGACACATAGTATTGAATCAAAGTTGTAGTTTCTAACTTCTTGTATTGGTTCATCAATCTTGAAATTCAGACATTGCATGTCCTCATTGCTTCATGTTTGAATAATTTGCATCATATCGTACAATAGGAAATTAGGAATTATGATTATTATTACTTTATGGATCTGTTAAGTTACTTTTAAGTTTGCATGGTTTAGTGTAAAATTATTCTAGTGTGCCCCTAGGCCTAGGTGAAGGAATACCAAGGACTGAGAACCCTAGTTTTTAAATGGTATTGTTTCTTATACCCAAAAACCCCTCAACATCACTTCTTATTAGTTCTTAACAATAGTGTTGTAAACAATTGAGAATTGATATAGCAAAATCTCACACTTCTCAAGATAAAGTCCTAAAGCTGAAGTGTGATACCATGTGTAATTCAATAGCCCCGTTGTCTCCTCACCAACCTCTTTTCACTTCGGGCTAGCTCTCCTCCAACTCAAGGGGGGTTCTCCCTAGTAGATGTTAGGGATCTAATGGCCCAACCAAACCAATTCAAGAGCCCCCTAACTCTCTATGTTTACTACTATCAATCAAAATATTGAATAATAGGGTCAGACATGCATCCTGAAGATAAAATTGCTAGGGTATTTTTGGGTAATTTCAAAGGGAAAGTCCCCAAACACATATAATCAAGGAATTATAACGTGATTTCAAACATTAAATATCAACAAAATTGTTTAAAGGATATTGAAAGGAAAAGGTGATGGAAGATAGAAAGTGCCTTACTTAAATGCTCTAAGGATTTTTCAATAGTTGCTCCAAAAGCTTCACTTCAAGGCCCTTCAAGATCGTCTCCAACAATGTTATACCATCAGCTTCAACAATGCTGCTCCAAAAATGTCCTCAAGGTCTTCACAACAAGTTTACTAGAATTTGCTCCAACAATATATTCAATAAGGTCTTCATTGTCAACTCGTCTCTTGTTTGGGTGCCTTAATGTGCAATGACATGTTTCCAGGATTGAATTCAATGCAAGGCATATTTGAAACTCTAACTTTGTCGTCCGGTGTCTTATTAGAAATTATTTCAGTTTTCATTTTGTGTTTTTAAGTTAGATATTGTTTTCAAGTTTTACATTTATAATTTTATTGCAATGTGGCAGACTGATGAGAGCAGTGCAGGAACAACCCAGAGACGGGATGATCGCGGAAAGAGGCCAGCGGAAGAACATGTAAAGTGCCAGCATTGCTCTATCTTCAGGTATTTTAGTTATTTACATAATTTAAATAATATTAATTTTGTTCAAATATGCATACACCTAGCCATGGTACACCTGATGATTCCCTCTTTGAGGAAGAGCTTTCTTCATCCCTATCTCCAGTGTTGTTGTTGCAAAAAAAGGCATGAGATGCAAGGTCGGAATTTAATGCTTTGATAGACGCGCCTCAAACACCTGAAACAGAAGAGAGGATACAACATCTTATGAGGCAGCTAGAAAGATATCAGGTAATAATAAAAAGTCAAAAGGATATTTTTTTTGTTCTACATGAGATGAATTGTGATAGTTTGATTTTTAATTTTTACATTGACTAAACTAACAAAAGTTCTTTTGTATGTAGCGTTTTCTAGCACTTGCTGAATCCGGTGTTGGTGGTAGTGGGACACAAGGGCAAGAGATTGCCCAACAACCCTCTTGTACACCTTCTACTCCTTTAGGTGCTAGCCAAGAAACACACCCTGCCCAAGCAGACACCCAGTCAACCGCTGAACGTGTTGGCAATGATGAGGCTGATATGGCCAACTACATTATTGCGTTTCCTGGAGCTACACGTGTCAGCTCCACAGGGACCATTAATGGCACGTTGTTAGTGAACGATGAGGGTGTCCCTATAAAGCATGTACAACTCCCAGGTAAATTTTAATATTTTAACTATTTCATGTACTTTATCTAAAACATATTTATCATGATTTTTATTTTTAAATTAATGATAATATCTTTTTTTTTTTCTTTTTCTGTGTAGGAAACAATGAGTTCTACAAGTTTCTGGAGAGCCATGCGTTGGTAATTTTTGGCCCAACCATATGCACAGGGTGGAATTCCCAGAATTCCAACCTGAAAAAAGAACTTCTAGATTATCTAGAAGCCCTTTTTGGGGTCGGCACATTTGACAGAACAACGGTGGCTCGGGTAGCCGGCAAATATTTGAAATATACCAGGGACACCTATAGGACATAATTGCAATTTAACCCTAGATATGAGTGTTCTCTCACAGTTCCATAGAGTGAGTGGAGAGCACTCATCCATGACGGAAAAGAGAAAAGGGAAAAGAAAGAAGGAAAAATGCCAACTGGACCCGCAAGGTAAATTACAACTTTAATTCAATAGCTTTAATTTTCTCTATGTCTAAAATAAAAGTGTGCTACGTCATATCTGACTTCAATATTTTGATTCTAGGTTGCCTGACACCTCAAAGGAAACCAAAGCTAGGATTGAAAAAAAGGGCCATCACAAGCTAGGCCAGGGCGGCTACTTGAAATTAGCTGCAAGAATTGTAATTAAGTAGCTAAACATCTTATAATTAATTGTATCGCCTTCCAATGTTTTTGTAATCCTATCAAATATGATTAAAAATACACAATCATATGTAATGTAGGGTGATGACTTCGGAACAGAAACTATAGAGGAATATAAAAATATCGCTTTCCATTTCGGCTATCAAGCCGTAGTTGAACGTCGCAGAAGCTTGGGGCAGGTCCCAAGATCTAGAATGCATGATAAGGTAAAACATTAACCTTTCAATATGTTTGTTTTCATCCATAAATTTAATGTCTAACAACTTTGTTTAAATCAGGGGAGCAGCACTACCGACGAGGCAAATAACCCAGTTTTAGAGCTAGATGTAGATGATCCTCACGTGCAACCTGATCATTGTAGTGGGGACCAGGCCGACAATGCTACTATCAGTGAGGGCCATGAAGGTAATTAATTTCCACTTATAATTTTTTCTAATTATACCTTGATGGTTGTCCTTATAACTTTTTTTGTTTAAATGACAGAGAATGTTTCCCTTGAGGATCTTACCACCAGAGAGGAAGACAGGGCAATAGTCCCAACGGCGACAACTGGTGCACCAGGTAAATAATATCATTGCAATTTTTTTTATTAATATTACCGAACTAGTTCAATGATATTTAAAAACTGACAATTAAAATTTAATATTATCTGTTTTTGTAGGCGATGCCCCGTCACTGGATGAGACCAGACATCGTGACTACGCAACTAGGTCGGCGACGACAATTGGTGCACCAGGTAAATAATCTCATTGCAATTTTTTTATTAATATTACCGAACTAGTTCAATGATATTTAAAAACTGACAATTAAAATTTAATATTATCTATTTTTGTAGGCGATGCCCCGTCACTGGATGAGACCAGACATCGTGACTACGCAACTAGGTCAGCGGCGACAACTGGTGCACCGGGTAAATAATCTCATTGCAATTTTTTTTATTAATATTACCAAACTAGTTCAATGATATTTAAAAACTGACAATTAAAATTTAATATTATCTATTTTTGTAGGCGATGCCCCGTCACTGGATGAGACCAGACATCGTGACTACGCAACTAGGTCAGCAGTGCGGGTCGAAAGGCACGAAACAGGAGTAGAGGATGATGATATTGATGATGTAATTAGGAGCTTTAGAAATAGGAAGAAGAAAAAGAAAAAGAAAATTTGATAATGTAAAATATTGTATTATTATAAGACAAACGTTACCATACTTGGAACGTTTTTTGCGTTATATAAAAAACTCATTTATCATACTATTTTTATGTCAAGCATTAATTTCAATGTTTCCTTGCGTACTTTTGTTGAATTGTTTTTTTATTAGTTATTGAATATTTTTTTTTATGCTCATGAAAGTAAAAAATGAAATATAGATTGGGTATTGGGGAATTGAGAGTGATGTGAGGGGGGGGGGAGGGGCCATAAGAGCTTCCACCTTCACGTGGTTGGCCCTGTTTAGTAGAAAATAATTTATTGGAGCAATTTAATCTTGGAGCAAACCTCCCTCGATCCAACGTAGCAACAAAAAAGTCACTGTTGACTTAGTTGCTACTCTTTCAGATCGTGGGAGGCTTGTTCCAAGTTCATGCGACTCCAATAAATTGTTCTTCAAACGAAGAGGAGCTTATTCAGGTATGTTTTGAAATTTTCAACATATGTTCTAACATTATCATAAGAATGCATCTTAGAGTAAAAAATACTACATCAATTACTTGTATTTATTGTATAGATAATGATGGATTTTGATTGACTTGGCAGTGCAGGTACAAATCCTCTCGCATCATGAGCAATACAACTTGTCAACCAGGGTCATGTCCAGGATATTTTTTCTTGTGCGCTTGACCAGGTTCGTAATTTCACATTTTGTAAGTTCCTTTATAGTTCATAATTCAATATTAAGCTTGTTCATGATTATTATCTAGGTTTTTTGTATGTGTTTTTTCATCTATTTGATTGTAAGCAACTCTGCATGTTTCCTGTTGTTCACTATGATTTCTCCCATTACAACCCCCAGGATGAATCCGACTTTATTGTTACATAGGTTACTTTATTGTTACTATGATTTCTCCATTTACGATTTCATAGGTTATGTTTCCTTGCGTAATTTTTGTTGAATTGTTTTTTATTAGTTATTGAATATTTTTTTTTATGCTCATGAAAGTAAAAAATGAAATATAGATTGGGTATTGGGGAATTGAGAGTGATGTGAAGGGGGGGGGAGGGGCCATAAGAGCTTCCACCTTCACGTGGTTGGCCCTGTTTAGTAGAGAATAATTTATTGGAGCAATTTAATCTTGGAGCAAACCTCCCTCGATCAAGCGTAGCAACAAAAAAGTCATTGTTGACTTAGCTGCTACTCTTTCAGATCGTGGGAGGCTTGTTCCAAGTTCATGCGACTCCAATAAATTGTTCTTGAAATGAAGAGGAGCTTATTCAGGTATGTTTTGACATTTTCAACATATGTTCTAACATTATCATAAGAATTCATCTTAGAGTAAAAATACTACATCAATTACTTGTATTTATTGTATAGATAATGATGGATTTTGATTGACTTGGCAGTGCAGGTACAAATCCTCTTGCATCATGAGCAATACAACTTGTCAACCAGGGTCATGTCCAGGATATTTTTTCTTGTGCGCTTGAAAAGGTTCGTAATGTCACATTTTGTAAGTTCCTTTATAGTTCATAATTCAATATTAAGCTTGTTCATGATTATTATCTAGGTTTTTTGTATGTGTTTTTTCATCTATTTGATTGTAAGCAAATTTGCATGTTTCCTGTTGTTCACTATGATTTCTCCCATTACCACTCCCAGGATGAATCTGAATTTATTGTTACATAGGTTACTTTATTGTTACTATGATTTCTCCATTTACGATTTCATAGGTTACATCATGTAAAGTTGTCAATATCAAGTTGGTGATGAGCTTTAGTTCTCCAGATTTGGGGCTTTTCTGATATTTTCTCCCTCATGTCATTCCTGCATCACCTCGTTGTTTGATGCAAACCACAAAAAATTTCTCCAACAGCTCTTTTTTCCGAAAAAGTCAATATTACAACAAAGTATAAGAATCCACCCTCAATACTCTAATTGAGGGAGTATTTATACAAAAAATTATCAAAAATATCTCATAACAAATTGAGATATAATCTAGGGTGACTCATGAATAAGTTACAATAAAAATAGAGACAAATGGTCTCGTAGATAAGATAAAAAGTAACTGATGTTGTGATGTTTCCTTCTTTTGAGAATGTGCTGGAGGCAGGCCCTATGTTTTGGCCCGTTGCTGTCATCCTCAGTAATTCTGTTCTGACTGCCTTGCTGTACTGATACTCTTTGTTTTCACTGATACACTTTGACCTCTGTTTATCCTTTTTATCATGGTATACTGTAGTAAATAGGCAAAATTTTATATAAGGATAAATTTTACAAAAGTTCCAACAGTTCTTCCCACCATTTATCTTCTGGTATTCTGGTCCGTTGAAGTTTTCTCAATGTTTCATCAGCCTCAGTATATCTGAAAAAGGTAGGCTGAATTGGAAACAAATTCTTTACTTCATGCTCAAGATAAAATAAGTTTTCCAATCTGTCATGAAGATTTTTTCCTGTTGGCAATGCTGCTTCTGATGTACTAGTTGAAGAATTGGCCTGATTATCAGCATACTTGTCCAATTTTTTAACATATCTTTCAAGGTCCATTAGTTTATCCTCTAAAACTATAGGACTGAGCAATCCTTTTTTCAACAAAATATCAAATCTTTCTCTGAAGGCAATGATTTCTTCTTTCATATCTGAGCACCTTCGTTCTAGATTCTGCATGAGGGTTCTCTTAGTAAAAACTCTTTTTATTTCCAAAATTGTTCCGGTCCTGTCCTGAATACCAAGTTCTACAAGTTGGTGTCTAGTTTGAGTGTTTAGAAACTGTATGAGTTGATTGGCTTCCTCAGGCCTATTTCCCAATTCTTCTCTTGTACTTTGAACTTCTTCTATAGTCAATTTGACTAAATCATTCTATTCATACATAATCTGAATTGAAGACCAGACATCCTTTATTGATTGGATAATGTTGTCCCAAAGAATTTCATTTATTTCCTTTAAAGGTTTCTCTAATGTGAGATCCTTTTCCAATGCTTTAACCAATTTTTCTAATATTTTGACCTCTCTTGTTTTATCAGCAACACTCATTTTTGAGAGATCATATCTTTGTTCTAAATTAGTAAGCTATAACTTTGTGTGCTGGAGTTCTGTTACTTGAAGTTTCAATTCATTCATTGACTTTATTAATTCTTCAGAACTCAAATTGGAAGTATCTACCTGTGATAGCTCTGTTGGCTGACCTATTGTGGATGTACCTGTACCTGTAATTGCCTCTGTTGTTGATGCTGGAATAGTAGACTGCTTGTTCTTTAATGCCTGTTCAAGCTCTTTTTCTGTTTCATTTAGTTGCTCATTCAGTTTCAAAAGCAAGTACATCATTTCTTCTTCAGAATTTTTCTTTATCATCTCTTCAGTTTGTGGATGTCTTGAAGCTGGCAATTTCAACTACTTTCTCAAAGCTGCAATATCATCATCTTTTTTCTTGATTAGGGCCTCTATACCTTTGAAATATTTAGGATTGTGACCCAATCCAATGATTATTTCCTCCAATGTCTTTATCCTGTTGTCTTTGGCCTGAGAAGAGGCTTTTTCAAGCTGCAATTGTGCATTAGTGTTCTCCAAAGAATCCTGCAACTTCCGAGTTGCCATTGCTTTATCGGTCAGAGTAGAATAGATCATTTCACCAGTCTACTTATGTAACTCAATCTGATCCAAAGGATGAATATCCTTTGCTAAGACTTCAAAATTTGTTCTAATATAATCTGCAGTTGTTTGAGGTTGCTGCACTTTTGGTTTGAAGTGACTCATTATCATTTTTCCTTGCTGAATGTCATAAGCTAAAATCAATCTTTCTTGATTCTTAGGAGCCATATTCAAATACTGATTGTAAACCTGGAGTCTTAGTGGATCATTCCTGGCTTTTATATTGATAAAGGTTTTCTTTATATCTCCTGCATCTTTAACTGGTGGTTTGAAAGAAGATATTTCAACACTCTGTTGCTTTTTCAGCTCTTTTCTCTGTAAAGTAGTGGATGCCCCACTGACTGTACCTGTTTGTTGACTATCCAAATCTTCTCTCTGGCTATCAGGAATTTCCTGAACAAAATCTACTTCTAGAAGAGGATTTAATTTTTGTCTTTTAGCATGAGGCTGTTCTGAAGATCCACCAACAGGGGTAGCAACTTCAACATCTCTCTTCTTGCCTTTTTCTATATTGATAGGAGTTTGTAAAATTGAAATTTTTGGCTCATTGATCTGAATAGGAGGAATTTGTACTTGAACCTGTTCTTTAGAAGTCTCAGGTTGCTCTGTCATTGTGAATTTTTCAAATACTTGTATGTCAGACTCCTTTTCTTTTCCTTTAGATTGTACTGTGGCCAATGCACTGATCTCCTATAAACTTTGTTGAAAAGTCCCTGCAGAAGAAGGACCAATACCTGGTATCTGCACCTGTCCAAAAGAGTCCAGGTCAAGTATTTTCTCAAGGTATTTCATTACATTTTCAACATTGACCTGCTCACTATCCTGTTCTACCAATGTTCCTTCCATCCATTCATCCATATTGGCATATTGTTCAATTTCTGGAATTTTGTGATGAATGTATGGTGATAATTTATTTTTCATTCTTATATCATAGATAAAGCTATTTGGGTCATAAGGCACCCAGTAAAAACTTTTTTGTAATCTGAGATATTCTTCTAAGATTCTTTCTACTTCCTTTCCAGCATCTCTAGAGTTACAAACAAAGGGACCTAATTGACTTTTGATCCTGAGTTGAGCCTTTTTCTTTGCATTGCAAAAATGAACTATATCTGAGTTAATCATTTGCCTGAAATACTCTAGTGCAAAGAGTCTCATGGGGACATATTTTGGCAACTTGAATGGGCACAATTCACATCCATATATTCTGATCTCAGTATGATTTTGATACAAGTACCAGTCACCTACCGTATATTGTTTTGAGAGCTGTAGAATTTTCTTGATTTCATTATTGACTCTAGGAGGGGAAACTCTTGTTAACAAAGTGGTTGCAGGGTGTACAAATAGGTCAATAAACTCATTATAGGAGTAAGGAGAATCAGAGGAATTATGGGTGATGGCAAACCAAAATATCACAGACCTAGGATTTCCTTTGGCATCAAGTTTATGAACATGGAAAGGGAAACTTTCTGATTGGTAATAAATCATGAGATGATATATAACAGAAGAATATTTGAACACTTTTTCATTCTCAAATCTCATGAACTGATCATGGATTTTATCAGCAATGTAGGATGCAAAATCATACTTGACAGCAGGGGACTGTCCAGGGGTAAATATAGACAACAATACTAGGGTTAATTGATCAACATATTAACTAGTATTGAAACCCATGATAAAGGATATCATATTCAGAATAATCCTGCCCACATCAGTGAAAAAAGTATAACCATAGGGGGGAGGGCCTTTGGGCTGATGCTCTGGTAACATGAAGGTTTGACAAATGCGATTTAACTCTTCATGGGACAAATTGGCAGAATTTTCAAGCAATTCTCCCATGGACAGGGGAGTGAGGGCTTGACCAAGTTGAAATTGCAGCATTTCATTTATTGACTGAGTAGTGATTGGGAAAAGGATGTTCTGACTCAGGGACAAAAATGCTCTTTGATTGGGGTCATAGTTTGCATGGCAGTAATGAATTAACTTAGGAAAAATATGGACTGAGGGGAGAAGATACATGGGGAGATTGGATTCCCATAATCCAATAATATCAAAACTGTTTATAAATTTATCTCTGCAGCGGCAAAAGGTTTGAAGAGGATTATCACTAAGAACGAGGTCTTTAATTTGAAAATCTCTATCTGCTAGGGGCAGATAGTTTAAATCTCTGTGAGGGGCATTCAAAGTTGTGACGTTCAGAGCCACTGGAACCTCCATTTCTGGTTCTTGTGGATTTAGAAATGAATTTCGGGTTTTTGTGAAGAACAAACACAATTACAAGTTTTGGGAATGCAATTTACAATTTTGGGGATTGAACAAGACCAAATTGAACTTTGTTTCTGTCTTTCGTGTGGAATTTAAAACAAAAGCTAGGATTTCACAGAGTTTTAACGAGAATTGGGGTAAATACTTGTTTTTTGGGAGATGAACAGTGATTAAACAGGTACAGGCTATGGCGTGCGAACTCTGGATTACTGGTATGCAATTGTCTTCAACAAAATACAGTTGATGGTGCTTGACAGTTTGTTTTTGAAATTCTCTGAATGAGACTTTGGTCGTTCACAGAATAATGAAAATGATGCGGGCAAAATTGTTTTATTCACAAAGTCCAAAGGGTGACGGGGTTTTATTTATTTATTTAATGGATGACGTCAGCAGGTACGGAGGATGAGTCACGAGAGGCAAGAGGTAAGCAGTTTCCATCGCACCACTTTTGGGGAAAAGTGGTTTTGGGCGAAGGGCAGGTAATTCCGTAGAATGATTGACGTGTGGCATGGCACTGTTTGAAAACCGCCAGGCCATCGCGCGTTATTGTTCGGATGCGGATGGCTAGCAATATCATTAATAACCGTTGATCTCAGATGGGTTGATCGAACGGCGATGGGGTCGTGGAAGTGACGGGGATTTAATATGGAGGGCCTGACGCAATTAAACGTTAATTAATCTCATCGGGGGAATCTGATTGGCGGAGTTAATTAATCGTGATGATTAATCAATTTGTTTATAAAAATGCAGGAAAGTGATCGGGAAATTATTTAACCAAGGTTAGCGGTTAAGGGAGGTATTGGGGATTTTACAAAGGGTTTATAGTTTTAACCTTGGGAAAGGGAGTCAGGGGATTAAAATACACAGGGGGAGAATTATTTTTGTATTAAAACATGTAATAAAACATGTTTTAATTATTTTTTCAATATAATTTTATTATATGATAATTAAATCAGATTAATCTAATTACCATAGGGGGCGGAATTTAATATTACGATATATTTAGCCAAAGGGGGCATAAAATGGGTTTTTTATTTAAAAATGTGGGAATAAATAACTTTGGCTAAAATTTATTAATGGGTTTTTGGGGATATTATATAAAAAGGAGTTATATATAATAGGAGAAGGTTATTTTTGTAAGGATTTAATACATAAAATCAATGTTAATATGACAAGGGGACAATGTAAACTCAAAAATACATTAATATAACTAAGAAAGTGAAGATTTAAAAGCAAATTGCATTATAATCACTTCATCACTTAGACTTAGAATAAAATGTGATTTTGAGGGTTTTTTATGAAATAATGCATAATTTTCCTAAGTAAAATGGGATTTTACTTAGGAAAAGATGTTTAGAAATGAGTGAATGTTATGAAGAATGACTTCAAGTACTTAGGCTTTTCCAATTATTGGGCCGAGGGTCCAGTCCCTCCAAAAGTCAAGGAAATGCCTTGAGCCCCTCTAATTTTCAAATACCTTAGTACTTGGGGGAAATTAGTGAAATATTTAGGGGAAGATGAGAAGGGAAGTTAATAACTTTGACTTTGCTTTGCTTTGAATTTCTTCCAGTATAGTGTCTGCCTTTGCACTTTGTGATGAAAGTAAATATTAAAACATTTAGAGTCATTGTCCATCACATGCAATTCTGCAACATCATCTACCTACCCTACCTACTTTACTCTACCATTTTTTCTTCTTTATTAGGGTGCACTTAGACTAGCAAACCCTTATCACACTTTCTTTTCTTTTAAATGTAGAAATTTATCTAAGTCTAACCTTATTACATCCAAGGGCTCAGATTAAGCTATTGAGCTCCTTTTATTTACTCTACTTATCTACTTATCTGCCAAGATTAAACAGTTTGGTCAGATTTTATTCTCTATCTCTAAAACATGAAATTGAAAGATGAAATAGCCAAGCTTAAACTGTTTGAATATTCATAAATTGTGGCATAGGATACAAGTTGCACACAATTTTATTTATTACATAAGAGAAAAAAGTAGTGGCATTTAGACTTGCACACTTTCCTTGGCCTTTATTTTGGTGGGGTTCATTTTCTTTTACTTTTTTGGCCATTTTTATTCTTTTTACCCTTTGATTTTTCTTTTAGGGTATACCCTCTTTACATTTTTTAAATTTTTTTGATTTTTTGATAATATGGAAAACCTTTGCAACAAGAAAAAGGTATGAACATATTACATAGCCCATCAAGTCAATCATGAAATATGACACCTATTGGTATAGGAGTCTAACACTGGCTCCACTTGGGGATGGCTTTTCCTGGTGAAAATTCAAGAACACCAGGTCAGTTGTCCTCATCCATTGACCTTGGTGAACCTGTAAATGTCTTCTGTCTTCTGCAAACTGAAATCTGATCTGAAACTAAAACAACACACAAAAGTTTTCAAACCAACTTAATGAAAAACTAGCTGAAAATTGAAAACTAAAAAAAAATGCTCAAAATTCTGAGCTTATTGGCATTCATCTACCTACTCAATCTACTAAAAATCTTATTGAATCAGGTAATACAAAAATTCCAATGAAGCCAATCAAGTAGCTGTAACAATAAATGGATAACTTGATTGCTTGTGATAAAAATTGGAAGTATATTATGATCATGTGCCTTTATAATAAATGATATGATGTGTAAAGGCAATT
Source organism: Pinus albicaulis (assembly GCA_034641835.2). Classification (NCBI taxonomy): domain Eukaryota; kingdom Viridiplantae; phylum Streptophyta; class Pinopsida; order Pinales; family Pinaceae; genus Pinus; species Pinus albicaulis. The sequence goes on along the minus strand of JAXQQM020073141.1, from coordinate 1,035 downwards.
TTTGATGTATTTGATCCTTATAGAGAAAACATGTTTGCAGATTTGGGCTAAAAATATTATCCATATAATCTGATACAGGATCAATAAAAGTATGATGTATGTTATTTACTTCTAGGCCTTCAATGACTGGTTGCTCAATTGTATTCTAATTATTAAGCCTCGAAACTATTTCTTCTATCTTGTGTTTGAAAGAATAATCATCCTCAATATGCAAGTCAAAAGATAGTACAATTTCCTCTTGCTTAGGAGAAGGAAGATTTTCAAAGAATTCTTTAGGATTTCCGAAATTGTATGACTGAATTTGAGAATGCAAAAGTTTAATTTCATTTTCATAATTTTTAGAAATTATCTCAAGAACACATATTTTCAGTTTGGGAGAATATTTTCTTGATTTCAAAAGAAGAAATAAAGCTCTTAAAAAATCCTCATCAAGCTGAAGTGCTAATATCTCATCCCTCAAAATAACTAGTGATTGTTTTATGAAATTATCATAATTATCATCATATTGATCATGTAAGTCTAAAAAATATTCTAAGAACCTTGATTTTCTTAGGAATAGGTCATTTTGTAATAGCTTGCATCTTTTGAGGCTCCAACTTCACTCCTTCCTTTAAAACAATATGAACCAAATGCTCGAATTCTTATTTCCCAAAAGCACATTTGGATATTTTTACATAAAAATGATTGTTCTCAATAATTTATATAACTTTTCCACATGTTTACTAGTGTGGTATTCCCATGATTTATTATAAATATGTGTATTATGAAAGAAAACCAACACAAATTTTATAAGATGGGATCAAACAAAATTGTTCTTAAGTCGAGCCCGCCGGACTTCAAACGGCGATAAACCATAATTCAAACCAAATTCGCGTTCCAAAATAGCCTGCTGATGTTGGCCAATTTTGTGATGCGAAAACCAAATGAATTCTGCCCTAATCTTTTTCGGGTCCGAAGTTGGGCTAGCGTGCGGAGGGAGAGTTGTGACGCGAATTTCTTATCAAATTCGCCCTAATCTTTTTCGGGTCTGGATTT
>JAXQQM020083098.1:0-210793 GCA_034641835.2 Pinus albicaulis | reverse complement strand
ATACCCATATTTTTTTTTTTTAAAAATATTGACATATAGAGGGGTAAATTTCTTGTTTACTAACTGCATATACTTGAAATTTTCAGGCAAACATAAATAGTCACTTTATTATCCTTTACTTTTTTTAGGGAAGGTTATTCATTTTTTGGAAAAAAACAATAGCATCATAATCTGCATATATTGCACTAGTGCACAGACTATTTTTCTGTAATTTTCGGATTAAATCACTATTTTTTATTATTTTTTGAAATGGACGAAGACAAAAAAACAGTGTTGTTTCAGTACATTTTATTATCCTTTGATTTTCTTTTTAATGTGATCATCAATAAGAAAAATGAGAGTACCCTTTTGAAGTAGACAAGGAGAGGAAGTGCAGTATGATTTTTTTGAATTTTTTGGTGTCCTCATTTGAAAGTTATTGAATTTTCATTTAGTGCAATTTTTCGAACAATGAAATTCCACAATGACACAGTTTAGTAAAAAAATAATAAAAAATTAAATTTTTTAATGAAACTCCACAAATCTCATATCATTAGAAACTAGATTCAGAGATGAATCTAATGGTACTTTGTCCGACATATAACATTATGTTTTTGTAGGTGTTCTGCCCCTCAGAAGTTGCAGGTTCCTGAAAACTGCAGAATTTTCTGTGTTTTTCGTTGACCAAAAACTCTCGGCCGAGATAATGTCTCGGACGAGAAATTTATAAAACTCTCGACCGAGAGTTTAACCCGCCTAAAGTTACATTTAAACTCACGGCCAAACTCTCGGCCGAAAGTTTAAAAAACTCTCAGACGAGAGTTTGCGCCCGAGAGTTTACCCGATAAAACTCTCGGCCGAGAGTTTTCAAAACTCTCGTATGAGAGTTTTCAAAACTCTCGTATGAGAGTTTTCAAAACTCTCGTATGAGAGTTTTCAAAACTCTCGTATGAGAGTTTTCAAAACTCTCGTATGAGAGTTTTCAAAACTCTCGTATGAGAGTTTTCAAAACTCTCATCCGAGAGTTTTATTCCTATAATAAAACACAAAAAATTTTAAATTTTTAGAATTGGTACGATATATAATTTAAATAGTACTTTATTAAAATTAAAAAATGATATAAAATAATAAAATTATAATTTTATTTTAAATTATTTTATTATTATTAATGATAAAAAATACATGAAGATTTAATTAAATAAAATTTGTTACAATATTTTGTAATATCAATGTTATATAAAAAACTAAAAATATTTTTATATAAAACTAATTGATATATTGATATAAATAAAATAAAATTCTAAAACATAAATCAAAATAAAAACAACTATATATAATTTATATAATAATTTTTTTGAAATTAATGAATAAATTTAAATTTAAAAAACAATTGACTAAATGCAATGAGGTGATAAAGGAGACAATGCATAGCACCTTAATATCGTTGTAAATTCTTGGAAATCTCGAGAAATTTTTGAAGTGAGATGAGCTTCTTGGAATGGGTCACTTTATCTTCCACTTCAGTTTCACACAATTAACTTGAAAGGAAGTCTATTTTCCTAGGTATGGATGTAAGGGAATGAACAATATTATTTGAACATTGAGTGAGATTCCCTTCTTGGAATGGGTCCTCTTATATTCCACTTTAGTTTCACAAGATTAAATTGAAATGAAGTTTATTTTCCTAGGTATGGATGTAAGGGGATAAAGAATATTATCTGAAAAGGAAATGAATGTTAAGTGTGACATTCCAAGCAGAAGTGTATGGGATTGGAGAATTATGTTATTGCATAAAACTAACCCTTGACCCATAACCCTTGACCCCTTAAACCCTAATTCCTAACCCCTAAACCCTTAACCCCCTAAACCTTAAACCTCTAAACCCTTAACCCCTAACCCATTTACCCCCACTAAACCTCTAAATCCCTAACCCATTTAACCCCTACCCCTAACACGTTAACCCCTAACCCATTTAAGCACCTAAACCCCAAAACCCCTAACTCTTAACCCCTAAAATACTTAACTGCTAAATCCCCTAAACCCCTAAACCTCTAAACCAATCCTAACCCATTTAACCCCCTAAACCTCAAAACCCCTAACCCCTTAAACCTTAATTCCCAACCCATAACCCTTGACCCCTTAAACCCTATTTCCTAACCCCTAACCCCTTAAACCCTAATTCCCAACCCCTAACCAATTCAACACCCTAAACCCCTAAAAACCTAACCCATTTAAGTGTTTATTCCATTTAACCCCCAAAACCCTAACCCGTAACCCCTAAAATCCTTCACTGCTAAATCCCCTAAACCTCTAAACCTATAACCCATTTAACCCCCTAAACCCTAAACCTCTAAACCCTTAACCCCTAACCCTTTAAACCCTAATTCCCAAACCCTAACCAATTCAACACCCTAAACCCCTAAAAACCTAACCCATTTAACCCCATTAACACCTAACTTCTAACCCCTAAAATCCTTAACTGCTAAATCCCCTAACCCCCTAAACCTCTAAACCAACCCTAACCCATTTAACCCCTTAAACCCTAAACCCTAAACCTATAACCCCTTAAACCCTAATTCCCAACCCATAACCCATTCAACCCCTTAAATACCTAAACCTCTAACCCATTAACCCTTGACCCCTTAAACACTAATTCCTAACCCTTAACCCATTTAACCCCCTAAACCCTAAACCTCTAAACCCTTAACCCCTAACCCATTTACCCCCACTAAACCTCTAAACCTCTAACCCATTTAACCCCTAAACGCTAAACCTCTAAACCCTTAACCCTACCCCTAACTCGTTAACCCCTAACCGATTTAAGCCCTTAAACCTCTTAAACCCTAATTCCCAACCCATAACCCTTGACCCCTTAAACCCTAATTCCTAACCCCTAAACCCTTAAGCCCTAATTCCCAACCCCTAACCAATTCAACACCATAAACCCCTAAAAACCTAACCCATTTAAGTGTGGATTCCATTTAACCCCTAAAACCGTAACCCCTAACCCCTAAAATCCTTCACTGCTAAATCCCCTAACCCCCTAAACCTCTAAACCTGTAACCCATTTAACCCCCTAAACCCTAAACCTCTAAACCCTTAACCCCTAGCCCCTAAAACCCTAATTCCCAACCCCTAACCAATTAGACACCCTAAACCCCTAAAAACCTAACCCATTTAACCCCATTAACCACTAACTTCTAACCCCTAAAATCCTTAACTGCTAAATTCCCTAACCCCCTAAACCTCTAAACCAACCCTAACCCATTTAACCCCCTAAACCCAAAACCTATAACCCCTTAAACCCTAATTCCCAACCCATAACCCATTCAACCCCTTAAACACCGAAAACTCTAACCCCTTAACCCTTGACCCCTTAAACCCTAATTCCTAACCGGGCTAAGCCATTTAACCCCCTAAACAAAACCCATTTAAGTGTGGATTCCATTTAACCCCAAAAACCCTAACCGCTAACCCCTAAAATCCTTCGCTGCTAAATCTTGTAACCCCCTAAACCTCTAAACCTATACCCCATTCAACCCCCTAAACCCTAAACTTCTAAACCATTAACCCCTAACCCCTTAAACCATAATTCCCAACCCATAACCCTTGACCCCTTAAACCCTAATTCCTAACCCCTAAACCCTAAACATCTAAACCCTTAACCCCCAAACCATTTACCCCTACTAAACCTCTAAACCCCTAACCCATTTAACCCCTAAACCCTAAACCTCTAAAACCTTAACCCCTACCCCTAACCAGTTAACCCTTAACCCATTTAAGCCCCTAAACCCCAAAACCCCTAACCCCTTAAACCCTAATTCCCAACCCATAACCCTTGACCCCTTAAACCCTAATTCCTAACCCCTCAACCCTTAATCCCTAATCCCTTAAACTCTAATTCCCAACCCCTAACCAATTCAACACCTTAAACCCCTAAAAACCTAACTCATTTAAGTGTGGATTCAATTTAACCCCAAAAACCCTAACCCCTAACCCCTAAAATCCTTCACTGCTAAATCCCCTAAACCCCTAAACCTCTAAACCTGTAACCCATTTAACCCCCTAAACCCTAAACCTCTAAACCCTTAACCCCTAACCCCTAAAACCCTAATTCTGAACCCTTAACCAATTCAACACCCTAAACCCCTAAAAACCTAACCCATTTAACTCCATTAACCCCTAACTTCTAACCTCTAAAATCCTTAACTGCTAAATCCCCTAACCCCCTAAACCTATAACCCCTTAAACCCTAATTCCCAACCCATAACCCATTCAACCCCTTAAACACCTAAACCTCTAACCCCTTAACCCTTTACCCCTTAAACCCTAATTACTAACCCCTAACCCATTTAACGCCCTAAACCTTAAACCTCTAAACCCTTAACCCCTACCCCTAACCCATTAACCCCTAACTTCTAACCCCTAAAATCCTTAAACCCCCTAAACCTATAAACCAACCCTAACCAATTTAACCCCCTAAACCCTAAACCTATAACCCATTAAACCCTAATTCCCAACCCATAGCCCATTCAACCCCTTAAACACCTAAACCTCTAACCCCTTAACCGTTGACCCCTTAAACCCTAATTCCTAACCCCTAACCCATTTAACCTCCTAAACCCTAAACCTCTAAACCCTTAACCCCTAACCCCTAAAACCCTAATTCTGAACCCCTAACCAATTCAACACCCCAAACCCCTAAAAACCTAACCCATTTAACTCCATTAACCCCTAACTTCTAACCTCTAAAATCCTTAACTGCTAAATCCCCTAACCCCCTAAACCTATAACCCCTTAAACCCTAATTCCCAGCCCATAACCCATTCAACCCCTTAAACACCTAAACCTATAACCCCTTAACCCTTGACCCCTTAAACCCTAATTCCTAACCCCTAACCCATTTAACGCCCTAAACCTTAAACCTCTAAACCCTTAACCCCTACCCCTAACCCATTAAACCCTAACTTCTAACCCCTAAAATCCTTAACTGCTAAATCCCCTAACCCCCTAAACCTATAAACCAACCCTAACCAATTTAACCCCCTAAACCCTAAACCTATAACCCATTAAACCCTAATTCCCAACCCATAGCCCATTCAACCCCTTAAACACCTAAACCTCTAACCCCTTAACCCTTGACCCCTTAAACCCTAATTCCTAACCCCTAACCCATTTAACCTCCTAAACCCCAAACCTCTAAACCCTTAACCCCTAACCCATTTACCCCCACTAAACCTCTAAACCCCTAACCCATTTAACCCCTAAACCCTAAACCTCTAAACCCTTCACCCCTACCCCTAACCCGTTAACCCCTAACCTATTTAAGCCCCTAAATTCCAAAACCACAAACCAATTCAACACCCTAAACCCTTAAAAACCTAACCCATTTAAGTGTGGATTCCATTTAACCCCAAAAACCCTAACCCCCAACCCCTAAAATCCTTCACTGCTAAATCCCCTAACCCCCTAAACCTCTAAACCTGTAACCCATATAACCCCCTAAACCCTAAACCTGTAAACCCTTAACCCCTAACCCCTTAAACCCTAATTCCAAACCCATAACCCTTGACACCTTAAACCATAATTCCTAACCCATAAACCCTTAACCCCCTAAACCCTAAACCTCTAAACCCTTAACCCCTAACCCATTACCCCCACTAAACCTCTAAACCCCTAACCCATTTAACCCTTAAACCCTAAACCTCTAAGCCCTTAACCCCTACCCCTAACACATTTAAGCCCCTATTTCCCAACCCCTAACAAATTCAACACCGTAAACCCCTAAAAACCTAACCCATTTAAGTGTGGATTCCATTTAACCCCCAAAACCCTAACCCCTAACCCCTAAAATCCTTCACTGCTAAATCCCCTAACCCCCTAAAGCTCTAAACCTGTAACCCATATAACCCCCTAAACCCTAAACCTCTAAACCCTTAACCCCTAACCCCTTAAACCCTAATTCCAAACCCATAACCCTTGACACCTTAAACCATAATTCCTAACCCCTAAACCCTTAACCCCCTAAACCCTAAACCTCTAAACCCTTAACCCCTAACCCATTTACCCCCACTAAACCTCTAAACCCCTAACCCATTTAACCCTTAAACCCTAAAACTCTAAACCCTTAACCCCTACCCCAAACACATTTAAGCCCCTAATTCCCAACCCCCTAAAATCCTTCACTGCTAAATACCCTAACCCCCTAAACCTCTAAACCTGTAACCCATATAACCCCCTAAACCCTAAACCTCTAAACCCTTAACCCCTAACCCCTTAAACCTTAATTCCAAACCCATAACCCTTGACACCTTAAACCATAATTCCTAACCCCTAAACCCTTAACCCCCTAAACCCTAAACCTCTAAACCCTTAACCCCTAACCCATTACCCCCATTAAACCTCTAAACCCCTAACCCATTTAACCCTTAAACCCTAAACCTCTAAACCCTTAACCCCTACCCCTAACCCCTAAACCCCTACCCCTACCCCTAAACCCCTAACCCATTTAACCCTTAAACCCTAAACCTCTAAACCCTTAACCCCTACCCTTAAATGGGTTAGGGGTTAACGAGTTAGGGGTAGGGGTTAAGTGTTTAGAGGTTTAGCGTTTAGGGGTTAAATGGGTTAGGGGTTTAGAGGTTTAGTGGGGGTAAATGGGTTAGGGGTTAAGGGTTTAGAGGTTTAGGGTTTAGGGGGTTAAATGGGTTAGGGGTTAGGAATTAGTGTTTAAGGGGTCAAGGGTTAATGGGTTAGAGGTTTAGGTGTTTAAGGGGTTGAATGTGTTATGGGTTGGGAATTAGGGTTTAAGGGGTTATAGGTTTAGGGTTTAGGGGGTTAAATGGGTTAGGGTTGGTTTAGAGGTTTAGGGGGTTAGGGGATTTAGCATTTAAGTATTTTAGGGGTTAGAAGTTAGGGGTTATTGGGGTTAAATGGGTTAGGTTTTTAGGGGTTTAGGGTGTTGAATTGGTTAGGGGTTGGGAATTAGGGTTTAAGGGGTTAGGGGTTAAGGGTTTAGAGGTTTAGGGTTTAGGGGGTTAAATGAGTTATAGGTTTAGAGGTTTAGGGGGTTAGGGGATTTAGTAGTGAAGGATTTTAGGGGTTAGGGGTTAGGGTTTTGGGGGTTACATGGAATAAACACTTAAATGGGTTAGGTTTTTAGGGGTTTACGGTGTTGAATTGGTTAGGGGTTGGGAATTAGGGTTTAAGGAGTTAGGGGTTAAGGGTTTAGGGGTTAGGAATTAGGGTTTAAGGGGTCAAGGGTTATGGGTTGGGAATTAGGGTTTAAGGGGTTAGGGGTTTTGGGGTTTAAGGGCTTAAATGGGTTAGGGGTTTACAAGTTAAGGGTAGGGGTTAAAAGTTTAGAGGTTTAGCATTTAGGGGTTAAATGGGTTAGGGGTTTAGAGGTTTAGTGGGGGTAAATGGGTTAGGGGTTAAGGGTTTAGAGGTTTAGGGTTTAGGGGGTTAAATGGGTTAAGGGTTAGGAATTAGTGTTTAAGGGGTCAAGGGTTAATGGGTTATGGGTTGGGAATTAGGGTTTAAGGGGTTATAGGTTTAGGGTTTAGGGGGTTAAATGGGTTAGGGTTGGTTTAGAGGTTTAAGGGGTTGAATGGGTTATGGGTTGGGAATTAGGGTTTAAGGGGTTATAGGTTTAGGGTTTAGGGGGTTAAATGGGTTAGGGTTGGTTTAGAGGTTTAGGGAGTTAGGGGATTTAGCAGTTAAGGATTTTAGGGGTTAGAAGTTAGGGGTTAATGGGGTTAAATGGGTTAGGTTTTTAGGGGTTTAGGGTGTTGAATTGGTTAGGGGTTGGGAATTAGGGTTTAAGGGGTTAGGGGTTAAGGGTTTAGAGGTTTAGGGTTTAGGGGGTTAAATGGGTTATAGGTTTAGAGGTTTAGGGGATTTAGGAGTGAAGGATTTTAGGGGTTAGGGGTTAGGGTTTTGGGGGTTAAATGGAGTAAACACTTAAATGGGTTAGGTTTTTAGGGGTTTAGGGTGTTGAATTGGTTAGGGGTTGGGAATTAGGGTTTAAGGGGTTAGGGGTTAAGGGTTTAGGGATTAAGAAATAGGGTTTAAGGGGTCAAGGGTTATGGGTTGGGAATTAGGGTTTAAGGGGTTAGGGGTTTTGGGGTTTAAAGGCTTAAATGGGTTAGGGGTTAACGAGTTAGGGGTAGGGGTTAAGGGTTTAGAGGTTTAGCGTTTAGGGGTTAAATGGGTTAGGGGTTTAGAGGTTTAGTGGGGGTAAATGGGTTAGGGGTTAAGGGTTTAGAGGTTTAGGGTTTAAGGGGTTAAATGGGTTAAGGGTTAGGAATTAGTGTTTAAGGGGTCAAGGGTTAATGGGTTAGAGGTTTAGGTGTTTAAGGGGTTGAATGGGTTATGGGTTGGGAATTAGGGTTTAAGGGGTTATAGGTTTAGGGTTTAGGGGTTTAAATGGGTTAGGGTTGGTTTAGAGGTTTAGGGGGTTAGGGGATTTAGCAGTTAAGGATTTTAGGGGTTAGAAGTTAGGGGTTAATGGGGTTAAATGGGTTAGGTTTTTCGAGGTTTAGGGTGTTGAATTGGTTAGGGGTTGGGAATTAGGGTTTAAGGGGTTAGGGGTTAAGGGTTTAGTGGTTTAGGGTTTAGGGGGTTAAATGGGTTATAGGTTTAGAGGTTTAGGGGATTTAGCAGTGAAGGATTTTAGGGGTTAGGGGTTAGGGTTTTTGGGGTTAAATGGAGTAAACACTTAAATGGGTTATGTTTTTAGGGGTTTAGGGTGTTGAATTGGTTAGGGGTTTGGAATTAGGGTTTAAGGGTTAGGGGTTAAGGGTTTAGGGGTTAGGAAATAGGGTTTAAGGGGTCAAGGGTTATGGGTTGGGAATTAGGGTTTAAGGGGTTAGGGGTTTTGAGGTTTAGGGGGTTAAATGGGTTAGGATTGGTTTAGAGGTTTAGCGGGTTAGGGGAGTTAGTAGTTAAGTATTTTAGGGGTTAGGAGTTAGGGGTTTTTGGGTTTAGGTGCTTAAATGGGTTAGGGGTTAACGTGTTAGGGGTAGGGGTTAAATGGGTTAGGGATTTAGAGGTTTAGTGGGGGTAAATGGGTTAGGGGTTAAGGGTTTAGAGGTTTAAGGTTTAGGGGGTTAAGGGTTTAGGGGTTAAGAATTAGGGTTTAAGGGGTCAAGTGTTATGGGTCAAGGGTTAAGGGGTCAAGGGTTAGTTTTCTGCAATAACATAATTCTCCAATCCCATACACTTCTGCTTGGAATGTCACACTTAACATTCATTTCCTTTTCGGATAATATTCTTTATCCCCTTACATCCATACCTAGGAAAATAAATTTCATTTCAATTTAATCTTGTGAAACTAAAGTGGAATATAGGAGGACCCATTCCAAGAAGGGCATCTCACTCAATGTTCAAATAATATTGTTCATTCCCTTACAACCATACCTAGGAAAATAGACTTCCTTTCAAGTTAATTGTGTGAAACTGAAGTGGAAGATAAAGTGACCCATTCCAAGAAGCTCATCTCACTTCAAAAATTTCTCGAGATTTCCAAGAATTTATAACGATATTAAGGTGCTATGCATTGTCTCCTTTATCACCTCATTACATTTAGTCAATTGTTTTTTAAATTTAAATTTATTCATTAATTTCAAAAAAAATATTATATAAATTATATATAGTTGTTTTTATTTTGATTTATGTTTTAGAATTTTATTTTATTTATATTAATATATCAATTAGTTTTATATAAAAATATTTTTAGTTTTTTATATAACATTGATATTACAAAATAGTGTAACAAATTTTATTTAATTAAATCTTCATGTATTTTTTATCATTAATAATAATAGAATAATTTAAAATAAAATTATAATTTTATTATTTTATATCATTTTTTAATTTTAATAAAGTACTATTTAAATTATATAACGTACCAATTCTAAAAACTTAAAATTTTTTGTGTTTTATTATAGGAATAGAACTCTCGGATGAGAGTTTTGAAAACTCTCATACGAGAGTTTTGAAAACTCTCATATGAGAGTTTTGAAAACTCTCATACGAGAGTTTTGAAAACTCTCATCCGAGAGTTTTTAAAACTCTCGTCCGAAAGTATTCCCGAGAGTTTCCGTCAATAAAACTCTCGGACGAGAAAATGCATAACTCTCGTCCGAGAGATTTTTAACTCCGGTTAAACCCAATAAAACTCTCGGACGAGAGTTTTTAAAACTCTCGGTCGAGAAATAGAGTTGACTATTTTCTCGGACGAGAAATTAAAAATTTCTCCCATATTCTAGCCGTCCGCCAAAAAGTGTTTCCCAACTTCGCGATTTCACCCATTTCTAAGTTCATTCCAGAGCGTCCAATATTTTCATCAAAGATCTTATTATTACAGTCAATTGCTAAACTCCATAATGCACGAAGGCATAAGAGAGATAAAAAATATTTTGAATGTCTTGAGGAAATTAAAAGATGTATTAGAGATACATATGAGTACTTTGATGTTGTTGATTCAGTTTGGTGGGATTATTTTTTCAATAATCAAAATAATATGATTTCAAGATCAATAAACGAGGATACACTTTTGAAGACTCCATTTTTTTTGCCAAAAAATATGCCAAATGAACATGAGGAAACACACATTGTTGAACAACAACAGTCTCAAGCTATTATTAATTCTCCACAGGTAGATGAAAGAGAAATCTATATTGGTTCTAGAATATCACGTGCACAACGTGAAGCCATGGAAGACCTTTATAGGGGTTCTGTGCAGGATGTTAAGGAGGGTTGCATGATAACAGTGTTAGCAGATGAAGATCCACTTGGCTATCTATTCTGGATTTCCAAGGTTATAAACGTCATTAATGAAAATGAAGATATTAAAGCTATTGATGTACATTGGTATGCCACAAGTACCCACCCTTTCAATGGTGTGTACAAGGCAGGGATGGTAGTTGAAAAAAAAAATTAGCAGAAAGAGAAAACAAAAGTGCACAAATATAAATCGTCACTGCACAGATGTCTAAAAATTGGAGGATGTTGACATACTTGTGTATGACTTCAATTTGACAAAGAGAGGAACTCTTAGATTGAAGACCATATATATTTTGAAGAAATTGCTACCATAACAAATACTGTTGAGATGGGAATCTACTAAATGTAGTCATAGATATACAAGACTTTTGAACTCTGAAATGGTGGGCATGCATGTTGACTCAGATGGAGCACTAGTTGATGAAATAGAAGAATATAGATCATCTTCATCTGCATCGAATCATTCATATGAAGATGTAGGTTTTGATGGTGTGCCAGAACCTATGGTTGATTTTGAATAACTGTCTAATACCTCGTTTCCCCTTCATTTTTTTTCCTACACACCATCTCCAATGCTTTGTTGAACAATTTTCAAGGTTGTGGACATCTTCTCCTTGGTTATTGTTATGTTGACTGTGAAATATATTGTAGGCTATTAACCTTGTCCTAAATCCAACAATTAGCTACCAAAAAATGCCTTGACATCATCAATGCACTGATGCTCCATGTGTTGTCCTTATTAGTTGACTCAACTACAAGTAATATTAGGGTGTACCTGTGACATCCCCATCAAATTGAGGTTAAGTTCCATTGCCACACATCTTGTCACAGTTACCTTGATGGCGTGTAGGTCATTCCTTATCACATGTGGGCTCTGAGAATGTGCGTCATTCATCATTGATCCAAAAAGAACCAATTATGAGTAGTATTGTGAGCATGACACCCGCATAAAATCCCAATAATATTATGGTGTAATGTGTTTCATTAATCACCTTATTTAACTTACCATAGGAAAGTCATTAATCTTTAGCACATACCACATTATCTTCAAATCTCCGTACACATTTCAAACATTTTATGTGTACATATCTTATTACTGGTTTCAAAATACCAAGTAAAATTACTAGATATATCAATATCATAAAAACTATTAAATATATTTTTGAAAATTTAAACTTCTTTATTTATTAAATATTAAAAGTATATACTCAGTTTTTATAAATGTATATTATGATAATTACACAATTAATAAAAAACCCAAAAAAACCTTTATACAATAAATAATAAAAACCTTATTTGAATTTAATGGTAAAGAATTTTAATGCAATACATAATACAAAAAAAAATTGACTTTTCTTAATAGAAAATGTGCTGGGGGCTTATAAAGCTTGAGTGAACTTAATGGTTAAGAGTATGTGTTTCCTCTTAAGAGGTCATATGTTCAAAACTAGAAAAAATAGAGTATGTATGCTTTAGTAAACTTAGCAGTCAAATGGCTGTGAGAGATCTCTTATCTCTCACAAACATTTTTTTTTATTATTTCATTGTCAAAATAACTAATAAACACTTAATTAAAAAACATTTAATACTTTATCTAGTTTTAATTAAATAAAATCATATATTAATATAAAACATTAAATAAATTGAAAGTTCACCATCATAACTATTCGTATGATTCCAATACTAAGATTCATAAACTACTACCAACCTTTAATGTTTTAATGTTATGTTGGTTGAAATGCAATTTCACATTTAATCATATACACCCTCATAATATTAAATACTTTTTAGCTAAATGATTATTGCTACTTGCTAAAGTTGGTGATGCCCTTTGTGTTGGTGAATGTCTTAGTCCTTTAGGGTGGAGACGATATTAATTTTATTTTAAAAATAATAGAAAATTTTGATAAAATTTAGTTTTTTTTTTTTTTTTAAATTCAAATTAATGCTGTCAAGATTTTAGGTTTTTCCATAATTTTTTTTGATGTTGCTCAATTTTATTATTATTATTAAAATTGTAACAACGCCCATTAATTATTTGCCTACTAAATTAACATGTGGCCAAAAAGTGAAGTATAAATAGTAGGTACCATTTGGACAACGCCCATTAATTATTTGCCACTAAATTAACATGTGGCCAGAGGGTGGAGTATAATTAGTAGGTACCATTTCGTTTCGTTTCATTTCATGGAACTAGACGTTACGTGCTCTTTATTTCGAAAATGAATGCAATAAGAAAAGCATGCTGCTGGGCTTTGAACCGACGTTCCAGCTAAGCAGCAGTTTGAATTCCTAGCGATCTTCAAAGCATACTGCTGGCTTGAAACCACAGTCTAGGAATTGATATTCGAGTAGTCTTTAGTGCTTTTTTAAGGCTTTTATGGTGATTCCGGCAGGAATTTATTGAAAAGAGAAGTTTGATTGCTAACTTTGCGCAATCGAAGTGCTCTAGAGGTTTTTGAGGGCGCTGAATCCATATATAGAGTCAAAAAACCAGTTTGAATAATAAAAACCAAGATTTTGCCTCAAAATTTTTCACTGGATTCCGGCACCTGAAACTTCAAAAAATCGCACTAAAGACAAGTCCATGTCCATTGATATTCCTTGTTATTTTCATTTTGTTTTACTGGCCACTGCGTTTGATAGAATTTAATTTATATAGTTGTTATAGTTATGATTTTTTAAATACACCGGCCGGCGGGGTCTATTCTTCTGACACAAGCATGTGTCAACCATGGATAGTAATGGTGGTTGATGGAAAATGTGGGCAAAGACATAAATCCATTGTCAGAAGTCATAAAACGTGTTGTGAGTATTCATAAATCAAACTGCAAAATTCCGGGAGCGTTACCTTTAAAGATTCTGTAACATAAAATGGGTAGCAGCTTTCGTAGCCACGTCGAGCACGGTATCTGCACCAACCAGAGAATTGAATTAACAAAACGGTGCCCGCAGATCACTTGATCAAATGGACCACTCCACTCCACAATTGCAGGAAGAGATTCCTTCCAATAGATAGTTCCACAATTTCAGGAAGAAATTCCGTTGTTTCAATCAAAAACAAAATGGACCATTTCATTTCATTTAGTTGGATGATGATGCTAGTAAAATATTTCATTTATTATACCACTGCATGCACAAAATCAACGATGTCCATCTATTTCAAAGCTGTCAGAAGGTATCCTCGGACATAATCACATTTCCAAAGCTTTCAAAAGACATCAAAGAGTGGATTAACAGATAGAATTTAGAGGCGAAATAATTACTCGATTTTATTTTAGTTGGTTATTGGGTTGTGTTATAATTCAGTTATTAAAAGGATAAAAAATTTATTATTTTTTGTCTTTATTTTGTTTTATAATAAAATAAAAAGAACTTGGAATTGAAACTTAAAGAGGATAAAATAGAGAGCTTAATGCTTGTTTTTAGTAGTCTATCAAGTCATATATCTCACTTAAGCTAACAACATAGAGTGTCTTATTATTTCCATTCTAAACAAAAAAGAAGAAAGCAACCACATCTTTTAGTTAGATTTTCACTTGAAAAATTTCTAAAGCATATATTGTAGTTGGTGTGTAAATATATATGTTACATATAAGATTAAAAAACATTAACAAATTTAGAATCTAAAAAAATTAAGCCTCATAATATATATGAGTAATAATTTACCATTCAAAAAAACTTCTTTCTCAATATTTAATATATTTCAAATTAAAATAAATTTAAATATATTTCAAATTAAAATAAATTTAAACTAGATTATATTTTTGATATTTAATTTTTTCCTTTATCAATGTAAATACTTTTTAACAAAATAAATTAAAATTAAATTATATATATTAAATATTTTAACTTTCTTTTTTTAAATAAATATATTTGTTATTTGATTAATATACATGTTATTTTTAAGCTTCAACGCTAGTACTACATAGTAGTAGAGTAATGTAAGGTACATTACATAGTAGTAGAGTAATGTAAGGTACATTTAAATTTGGTGAAGCCTATTTGTATTTCTATATATCTATCTATATATAAAATCATGAGCATATATTATATTTATTTTTGTTGTATATTAATTATTTTTTTGAGGTTATATGTATTAGCATTATTTAGATTATGTAATTTACTATTGTATTAGAGAACTTTTGGGTGTAATGAATTGTGTGAGATTTTTTATAATTTTTATTCAAGACAATAATAAAGGTATTTATATAAATGATAGTATATCAATCATTATATATAGTGTAGAATATTATGTACTCAAAGTATTTGGTAATTTGACTTTAAATTTTTTTAAGGTAATTTGGTTTGTATATTTACGAGGAAATGTTGTTTAGTTCCAACATGATATAACTAATTAATAGTAATAGTGATAGTAATAATCATCATCTAATTTTAAGGTCATGGTCAAGTTAGACACCAAATTGGTATATGAGACCTCCTTTTCAAGAAATTTGGCTGCTTCCACCTTTACAAGGAAATGTTGCTTAGTTCTAACATGGTTTTACTAATTAATAGTAATAGTAATAGTAAAGCTTTATGAGGAAATGTTGCTTAGTTCCAACATGGTTTAACTAATTAATAGTAATAGTAATAGTAATAGTAATATTAATAGTAATAATGATCATCTAATTTTAAGGTCATGGCGAAGCTAAATACCAAATTGGTATATGAGACCTCCTTGTTTGTGGGAAAAGGATTTTGCACCTATGAACTCTTACTCGGAAGAACATGTTCTTAACCATTAGGCTCACTTAAAGTATGCAAATAAATATAAGAGAATTGGCATAAGAATCACTTCATTAATTCCTTCTCATAGACATATTTCCACCTTCCCCCAATTGCACTTTCTACGTCCATTGACTCAGCATCTAATGATTATCTTGTGCATAGTGGTTGACTTACTCTGAACAATATCTCATTTACCTTTCATTTTTTCCATACATACCATATCCCATGCTTCATTGAAAAATTTCAAAGTCATGGCCATCTTCTTCTTGGTCCTTGTTATGTTGACCCTGAAATATATTGTAGGCCATTGACCTTGTCCTCAATCCAATGATAGCTCCGAAAACACCTTGACACCATTGATGCAATCATACTCCATGTTTTCCTTGTTAGTTGACTCAAATACAAGGAGGGTTAGGTTATACCAGTGACATCCCTATCATATCAAGGTTAA
The DNA here is from genome assembly GCA_034641835.2 of Pinus albicaulis. Taxonomy (NCBI): domain Eukaryota; kingdom Viridiplantae; phylum Streptophyta; class Pinopsida; order Pinales; family Pinaceae; genus Pinus; species Pinus albicaulis. Next base: position 194,844 of record JAXQQM020083098.1, on the reverse strand, counting down.
GTTGCATTGTCACACATCTTGTCTTATTTACCTTGATGGTGTGTAGGTCATTCCTTCTCATATGTGGGAACTAAGAATGTGGGCCATTCATTGTTATCCTAAAGGAATCAATGATGAGTCGTATTGTGAAAAGGACACTTGCATAAAAACTCCAATAATCTTGTGGTGTTTTATCACAAAATTGCACTTGATTGGCTGCTAATCAGACAACTTCATGTAACTGTTCCAAACCAACTTGTAACTGAAGCTTAGCCTCTTCAGTCTGAGAGGGCTCTCTCAAAGGGGTTAATGATATTTGATAATGATGAAACTAGATGGCTAACTCTATTTGGAAAATAACTTGATTGTGATATGTGTAGGTTGAAAAGAGTACAGGTTTGCAACCATTGGGCTTATGGAGTCAAAAAATCAGTAGTTCATTGGTAAGGTCCCTTGACATGGAAGCTGAGGCAGGTAAGAGTTTTTAACAAATGAAAATCACACATAGAACATAAGGCAACACATTCATTTCATCAATATAGGAAGTCAAAGCATAAACATATGAATTCTAAGTAATAAGGATGAAATCTACTGCAAGTGGTACACATAAAAATATAGATTAGAAAAGCATTAAAAAATCCATCAGAATCTGAGGTTGGCCAAGAAAAAGTCCCCTATATTACTGATATCAGTCAATTTACATAAAGCTGCAGTATTGCAAAAAATCTCCAACCCTTTACAATTTTGAATATCTGCCCTTTAATAGACTTTGTTACATGACAGATGATCTGCCTCTAGGCTAGATTCATCGAAATTATCCTATGACACCTTGCATAATAGGAAAACATGTGCTTTAATGAGAAAATGATAGCTACACTATAAAACAGTCCTTTTCCTAATAGGACTCAAACTTCTACTTATTACATCAACTACCTTATCTCTTAAAACAGTTACACATCTAACAAATAATGCCTCACATGTTCGAATAGGCTTTTATAGAACTCATCACTACTTGACATCTTAATTACCCTCCTCAAAATCTGGAAACAAACCCTATTTTTTAGGAAAACATGACCTTATCTTCAACGAATGATTTAGTTGGTGAGTTTTCTTCATTTCATGGTCTTCAAGTCATGGATGATTGCTGGCAAAGTCCCTTGAAATTTTGAAAGTGTCCACCTGTCCAAAATTTCTCATAAACCTGCTCAGAAACCTTCAAAACAATTCGCTACGAAAGCATGGAAGTTTCGTAGCGTACAAAAAATGACCTTTGCAAACAAAATTTCTGATTCTTTGCTCTTGCATTCTGTTCATCATGACCTGACACATCCTCACTATCATTTCCTCTCCTTGAAAACTACCAAAAGTGGTTTTAGAAGCAAAAATATAGCTACAGGTGGCTTCATAGCATTTTCATGGCTTCAAGCCTAGGAAACGCTATGAAAATGTGGAAAACTGCTTAAATTCTAGATTTTTTCCTTGTTTCAAAAATGTTCCTTCTAGCTGTATAAATTTGGTTTTCAACATGCCATTGACCTTTCAAAACATAAACCAACTCAAACTAAGAGTCTTGAGGTGTTTCTTCTTCATTGATGATGAGTTGAGCTATGGGCTCCTCAACTACTGTCATTTTTAGACCCTTCTTCTCCAGCTCCTCATGGATCAATTCTAGTTGTTCTTGGAGGTCTTTAACTTGGTTCTTCAATTTTCTATTAATAGATTTCAAGTGCAGGTTCACTCTTCTGACATGATTCACTTCTTTCCTTAATAACATATTTCATTTGATTAATTGATGTGTGTTATCTAGGGTCTTTGATACACTGCCAACCTGCTCTTCCCAAACCTCTTTCATCTTCTCAAACTGAACCTTCTGAACATTATGTTTTCTTGCCTCCGTCTTCATGACTATTATTTCATGATTAGCTAACCCCGGATGTTCTTCAAGGACTTCAAACTCTATTTTTTCAATGACTTTATCCTTTCCTTTCTTTTGCTTTCAGATTGGATTTTCTTCTGCAGGAGATGAGAGGTCAATATTTTTTTATGGTGGTTGGACAGTGTCAGTGGATGGATGAACTTCTTCACTACTTTCCAAGAGTTTTCTATCATGTCTTGTCATGGGCTTCCTAGCCTGAAACATAAAACCTGCATCCTCACCTTCAAATTCTAACTTCTTTGTTGATTAAGCTTTCTTGAGTTTCTTTCCACCCTCATATATATCCTTAACCTGGACTATAGGAGTCTCTTCACTATCAATGGCATGTAGTATGTCTTCTAAATTTCCTTTAGCCACTGTTTGGTTCCTTGTAATCCTTTTGCTGCCTTGTTTACTCACAGTTGGCTCTTGTTTTGCAGGTTTGCTCATTGTTGACTTTTGTTTTGAAGGTGAAACAGTGGGTGTATCAAATCTCTGCAACTGCTCTGTTTCCATCATTACTAGTTCACTTTGCTCTGCCCCTACTGGTTCACTTTGTTCTAACACTAAAGGTGATGGTATACCTCTAGGTTTAGGAGTTCTTTTAGGGGTAATGCTATCCATTTCAAAGCCACTAACAAACATAAAAGAAGAACAGTCTCTGCCTAGTCTTTGTAGTTCATCTAAAACAAGCAATTTTATTAAACCATGATGAAAAAGTGAGGTTTCACTTGCTTCAGATTTAGCTTGAACTTTATCTGTCATTTTTGCTAAGCTTCTATGTAAATAAAAAGGTAGATCAAGAGATATCTTACCAACAAAGTGAAGAAAAAGCTTGAAGTGGTAAGAATATAACTTATGATATCTCCCTTCACAAGTGAAATATTTATGAATGATAAGCAGCAGCTTTGAGAAATTATCTTTCATGTAGCTCCTTGGAAGGCATTTGTAAGGTCAACCTCACTTTTTTTTGGCTTGATAAATTCTTTACACTCCTCCATGTTGAATTTGAAACCTTTTGTAATATCCCAAATGGGAAAATGCAGCAATACTTAAACACAATATAAGGATTGCAAGTAAGTAAACAATAAATCTTAAGACAACATCAGAATTTATAGAGAAGCTGAGCCATTTTATTATATGGAGATGAATTAGTTACACAATGTACAAGAAGATGAGTATATCTAGCCAAAAAGATGGCCTAGAATCACCCGGAAATCATGTTACAATAGGTACAGCGTAACTAAAGAGGCACTGAAGAAAATACTGCGTTGTCCCTTCAGCATAATATGGACATATAACTGCAGGCTGAAAAGGAAAATGAAGATCTACTCAAATCTGGAGCTCAAATGATGCCAAGATTCAAGATCTAGCCAATGTGATGGATTCCCAAGATAAGCCAGAAGGGATTTTCCACATCTGCAACTTTGGAAAATCACCTCCCTAGGATTTGATCCTTGATCTGCTAGGAAATATAGATAAGAAGCTAGATCTATCAAATAGATGGCTAAAATATGTTGCAAGATCAGATCTAAGCTTGAAGGGCTGATCCCTTCTTCAGATCTACAAGCTAGAAGCTCTAGATCTAGCTTCTCAATCCTCCAATGATGATTACAACTGCTGCTACACAGCTGCCAATAGAAACTACATTGTGAGGGAAAGAGAAGCCTTCTGCCTGCTGAAAAATGTTGCAATAAACTCCAGGCTGATGGTAATATTGATGGAAATGTGAGGTAATGATCCCTCACAGGATTATTAGCTAAAATGCTAGTAACTTCCTTCCTCCTTTTTGGATCTGCAAATTGGACAGCGTAATTCCTTAAGGAAATACTACTGCTAGGAGGTCAATAACTTTTGGCCTGATGCCAGATATAAAATGAAGCTTTGGGAAGCTGATCTATAAGCCCAAGGTGATAGGAATAAACCCTCACCAGTTCTCCAGCTAAAGTATTGAAGACAACTTCCACCTTCCAAACTGATCTTCAGAAATCTACAATTTATGAATATCGATGTTTTGCAGAAAGTAGGAAAAGAGATCTGGAACCAATGCCTGATGTAGAATGAAGTACAATACTCTTTCTAGAGCTGCTTTAAGAAAGAGGTTGGATTCCCGACCAGGAACACCGTGAGCTAAACAACACTTGTGATCTCTGCTAAATAGCCCAAGAAAGCAATGGAATGTCACATGACAATTCCAAATCTGAAAGGATCCTTACATCAAGAATAATTAGCATGCCCTCATCCTTGCCTTCATCTTCTTTATATAATGTTTGAGCCTTCCCAAGCCTTGGCCCTCATCTAGACTGTTGGCTTGAGGGGTCCTGCCCTAGGTTCGGTGTGCAAGGTTTGCCAACAAACCCCTATACTACTGGCCCTTTCGGCAGTGACCTACTTGCGTAGGTCAATGCTCGCCCGAAGTAGTATGGGTGGGTGCTGGAACCAGTTTTCTGCACCCTGAGAAAGGATGGGTAAAGCAAGCAGGGCTGCACTAGGTCCTGTAATCCCCGATTACCTTGTTCTGCACGGGGTTAATTAAGTCTCTATTCACATCCACATGCACTATATCTTTAGTTATATGCTTGTTATAACATCAACACAGTAGTATATAAACATAACATAACAGATCTAGATCCAAGAACACAACATACAGATCTTTCGCAGCTTAAGGACAAAAAACACACAATACAACTATTATCAGTAATTCACATAAAAGTACTCACAGATTCAGTCCTCTAAGAATCTTTCGCATTCATTCATTCATCAATTATTACAATTCCCTTCCCAACCTACGCACACAGCAGTAGGGTCTACACATAGCTGGACTTGGATCTCTATGCACACATCCAGCAGGAGTTTATTCCCCGAAACCAAAACAGATAGCTTAAATCACAATTCGCATCAATAGCTCCTCATTTCTTATCCTTTACAATACAAAATGCATCTCTATTTATAACAATCTAGCCTCAACTTTCTTATGGTCCGCAACCCATGGTTGTCGGACCCCTAGTTTACCCTTTGACCCATTACAATGAGTTCGGGGCTTTGACCCACCCCAAAACCCCTCCGCTAGGCTAAATATAATAAAAAATATTCAAAATAGACCAGTTTCGTAGCTTGTTAGGAGACCCCGTTCCAACAGTCCCCCAACACAATCTTGTGACTCGTCCCGAGTCACTACGGTGGTGCGGCTTCTATTTGCGCCCATAAGGTATCAAGAGAACATCTGAGCGGAGGTAGTACATCCTGACTTTGGGTAGCAACATTCTGTGCAAGGGAAACCAACTTCTGGGAAGGCAGATCGTTAGCGACCATGGTAACGCTTGCAAGGAGCTGATTAAGGTGCTTGATTGCGCCATCGATGTCTTGTGTTAACCAGAGGGCTGAGGTAGTCCAGGGCCTTAGACGTTTGGTCATGACATGATGTTTATGCCGTAGTTTCTCAATCTCATCCTGGAGGTCGGTGCTGGTTTTCAATTGTGCCAAGCGTTGGGCAGGCACCAAGGTAGGCAGCATAGCGTTGATCTTTTCAACGAATTCTTCTTTTTGTCATAAGTCCTGATTGATTTCTTAGAGGACTGGATCACGTTGGACCTGATTCCAGAGCTGCATGGCTGACTCCAGCAGTGTGGCACCTTGAGAAATTATGCCCAGTGATTGTCACCGTTGCACCTGTGATGAGAGCGGCACGCTGGGCACAGACTTCTGGGGGAGTGCTGGGCTATAATCTGGCCTGTGTTAGGGTCCCGTGATTTGGCCGATTGGCTAGCCAAATGACGATGTAACATCAAACCAAGCTTTGGAGCCCAAGGACCTAGCCTTCCTGGACTCAGAGAGGGCTCTCTCTATTATATGCAAAAGATATCGGTGTGTTTGCTTATGGTGTTCTGATATTAGGCTAGTTATGAAGTATGTTTTTAGTTTTTTGGTTTTTTAATTTTGTGAGGGATAAAACTGATCAAATACATAAACTAGATAACAAGATGTAGATAAATTGGGCTATGGGGTCAAACAGGTCAAGGAAGCTATGAGGTGATGATGTAAGGCTGTTGTAGGGCCGATTTGATTCACGGTAGAAGGGATCTTTGGGCAAAATGGATTAAATGGACAACAAGTTTGTGAAAGACAAGGGATTTCAAGTGAGACTTTGGGGAAAACAAATAAGACAAACTAACAACTCATAAACTATGCCGGAACGCCTAAACATAGTCTCTAAGTCATTGGGCACTTGGACAAACAAGTTTTCATAGTTTTAGGCAAAGGGCTAGATCGGGACTAGGCCTCCTTGGTTCAACAAGATGATCAACAAATCAGTCAAAGAGAAAGTTTTATGGACATAACTATGGGCAGCTAATAGGTAGGTAGGGAAAACCATACATCCTACTCAACATACATAGAACTTATGAATAAAACTTAGCAACAATACCTTAAGTTACTAAAGAGCAGCTAAGAATTCTTTAGCATAACTAAGGGAGAAGAAAACATCAAGCTATGAAGATTTAGGGATTTTGAGGTGCCTCCATGGGCATATCTCAAAATCAATCTCTACTGATCTATAGCAGCAAGAAATATGGATTATGAATGAAAACTAGAAGACAAAAACATATCAAGAAACACTATACCATTCTACCATGTCAAGGAATCCATCAGCAATCCTTCATCATTCCTCAAAAGCATCCAAGAGGCAGTCCAAAAATCATAACTCAAGTGTATTCTTCAAAGCTCATATGACCAATTTATTAATTCTTCTCTCAAGTTCAGCCTCTGATTTACAATGAGAACCATGGAATAAATAGGCTTGAGGGAGGAAAACCTCATGGAGCAACTAGCTATCCCATTGGCCAAGTCAAAATATCTAAAATTGTCCTTGAGGCTTTGCAAAGCCCAAGGCACAAAATATCCCATAAAAAATCTAAAAAACTGCTAAAAACGGAAATTATATTGACTTTACATGATTTCCCAATGATAAAAATAGCTTAACGCACATTTGGGAAAAGCAGATTTTTGGAGTTCAAAAATTACAAAAATACTTCATATTTATGCCTGAAAAAGGTCCCCTGACTTGCTGAATGCAATAGGCAGCCTTCCCGATGTCGAAATGGGGCTCATGAGGGCTTGTTGGAAAGCTCTCTGTGTCTACTTTCCGGCGCAACTGGAACCATCTCAATCCGAGGCCTAGAAGTCATCCAAAACTGTACCTGTGTGAAAAAACCCAGAAAATAGCAGACTGCTGATATGGCGGGCAGAATGTGCAAAAAGAGAGCATTTTTCGCCAATTTGAGGGGGCGAATGATCTCCAAATGCTCTGAAAATCGCTGGGGACCTGCTCATAGAATTATGGCATCCATTGGTATCATCCTTCTCCTTTGACAAATCTTCAAACTGAAATGGCGAATTTATGAGTTTTCGACCAAAAACCCAAAAAATGCCAAAAAAAAAAAGTTGTCGAAATGGGCCCAAACTTGGCACATATGACCCTCAGGGGTCCATAGCAACATGCTCCGAAGCTGAGGCCAAAATATCAAGGGCTGATATGCTTTTCTCCTCTTTTCATGTCGGGCGCTTCTTGAAGCTGCTGTTTATCACTACTGAGTTACTGCTGTTCAGCACTCTTCCCCTCTTTTTCCTGCTGCTGCTCATATTTATCACTGTCATGCTGCTCCTGTTGTCTTGCCTTGGAGGCATTTTGACCTAAATGTGCTTTTGAAAAGACAAACTGCCTCACTGTGTGTAAACTGCCCTGTTAGAGTCAAACTGTGTCAATGTATTTCTTTGACAGAGAAACAATGTGATTTGGATGGTTTGCAACAAGTTTCTTTGTAATACACCACCTCTGCTTTCTTAAACAGTAGCCTTCTATCTTGAATGTACCCCAGCCAAGCAGATTTCTCAAATAGGGTACCATATAGTAAAAAGGAGGCAGACTGCTGAGTAAATTTCCTGTGCACAGTGTTAAGAAATCACTTTTTCTTGTGAATTTTCAAGAGATCAATCAACACACCTATGTCTGTGTCTTCAAGGTAAAATTCAATTATTTAAAAACCTGCTCTTTAGAAAGTGGCCTTCCACCTTGAAAACATCTCAGTCAACAACTTTCCAGTAAGAAATAATATAGTGAAATGAAGGGCAGACTGCTTAGGAGGAATTTGCTGTGAGAAGTGTCAAAATTACCTTGTCCTTGTGAGCTTTTTAAGAGGTCACTCAATACATCTTTATCTTTGCCTAAGGTAGACTTTGCAATTATTAAAAACCTGCCTTGTCTAAGTGTGCCAATATTCAACAAGCTTGCATATATGCAAACAACCCTTAGTGCAATTAAACAGTCACTGTCACAGTCAGAGAACATAGGTGACAAGCTATAAGGTTTCAACAAAGGTTGTAGCTGTTTATCTCTTTCAACATAATCAGTGTCCCCTTATCAATGTAACCCTTTCCTTTGCAGAAAAAAACTTTTACTCTATATGCACATCCACTTATTAATATGAGCTGGAAAAAAAAGGAAATCAAGTGGCAAACACAGTGAACACTGTCCTTTTATGAGGAGTAGGAACATCTTTACCCTGTGGTCTTTCAACTTATATATTGCTCTTTGTCAACAGCCCTTTTTCTGATTACACTTCACTGTTTAATAATGTGGCAATGTTCTGAAGATAGTGTGAAATGCTTTCCTTTAGATATAAGCCCTGTCTCTCTATAACAACACTTTCCTTTTGCCTCTTTAGAGGTTTCTTTTGAGGTGACAGTCAAAGATCTTGCAACAGTCATATTACCAACAAACTTCCTTTGAACAAAACACTGCTCTTTTTCTGTCTCTACCTCTCAACAAGTATATTAGACAATATTACACAGTCAAACAAGGTGTATACACAGTCAAAGGTCATTGTGTAATAGGTATAGTTATCAAACCCCTTGTGTTTGGTGTGAGCCCAAACAATCCTGTAGGAGACAAACAGTGAAGACTTTCTTTGAACCAAAACACTGCCATGGTATCCAATATTCCTTACCCAGATTTGACAATACCTCATAATGGTAACTCTCAATTTCACATACTAGAGTTGTCTTATGAAGTAAAGGGGAAAGCACTGTTGTTTTGCCTCTTTTTATCAAACAGAGAGATCTTTTGGTTTGACAGAAAAACATTTATATCATGATAACTGTTGCTTGAAAATAAACCCACAGTTCTTCCTTTTTGGACGTTGTTTCTGCATTATTTCAAAAACTGTTTCGGAGAGTTTTAATTTGGTCCTTTGCCACCCATCAAAACCTATTCCTTTTATTAATGTCAGTGTTGGGCAAACAAAACTACTACAGCCTTGAGTTTAAACAAAGGCACTTTCCTCAAAACAACCCGGAACTGTGATTTCTAGTCATGATTTTCATCTCCTTTCTATCACTTAACAATTTTGAAAATATCAAGGGAGGGGCATAGAATACCTTTGAAACACGATGGCAGGATTTTCTCGAGAGTTTAAGCAGCTTTGAGGAGTTATTGGAGGTGTTTTGGACGTTTGACACACGCGGCATGTTTACAATGGAGAGTGGCGCGCAAGTTTGTGGTGTCGGGTCATTGTCGGGCCGACAGGACCAACACGCACAGGCGCGTCGCGCGCCACTACAGGCACGTCGCGCGCCTATGTATTTCTTTATAAACAGTCGACCTGAGCGCGTCGCGCAGCGTCACAGGCACGGCGCGCAGTTCGAAATCTGAAAACTCTGTTTTTCATGCTCACAACTTCTTCCTCCGACTTTGTAAACTTCAAGGTGATGTTTGCTCTTGTGCTTGGGTGGCTGCCTGATGAGTTTGCAATGGTCCTTTGACATCCTTTATTGCCAAATGAAATAAAACTCATGGTTTAATTTTGTAATGGTTTTCAAAGTTTTTCCTTTTTGAAATGATGCCCTGGTGCATTTTTTTTAAACCTGGAACAGTTTCGATAGTGTCTTGAAAAGGGCCCACTCTTAAATCTTATGAGAATTTCAAATTTCTACCACTTGCCTTCACTTTTCTTCAATGATAAGGGACCTGCTAGTTTATGGATTTTGTCCTGTGATTCAGAAGGTAGGGAAACTCCTGTGGACCTTTTTAACCTACTGCCTTTCTTCTATTCAACATGCAAGAGTAGAGTACCTTGATTTGTCTTCATAGGGAATCTGCTTTCTGCTGTGACTGTGGTATGCAAACTTTGCTTTCAATGAGTTCCAGATCCTGAAAAAGGTGCCAAAGTCTTTCTTGTATTTTGATGAATAACTGTATCTAGCTGCAGTATCTTTTGGGAAACTGAGCTCAGGTTTCTTTTGTCAACCTATGATAAGTAATCTTAAGGACATCCTCTGATAGGTAGGAAGATCAGTATACTTTGAGAAACAACTATCATTTCCTTTGTCCTGTGCATTGATCTTCTTGTAACAGACTCATTCCAAGGTTCAAATATGTTCACTGCTTGACACTTTTGGTGATGTTTTTAACAAGGAAAAACCACTCGAGATCTGTTAAAGAGCATTGAAAGTTGTTTTGTCATTTATCAGGAGATGGTCTGTCTTCTTCCAAATTTTTGATAATTTCTGCTTCCAGGTGATTTATAGGCTCCTCCTTGGATTGTAAGCGCCATATTTGGTTGCATCCATTCATACTATATTTCTCTGTTTTCTTGAAAAGCGCTCCTTTGGACTTTGGCATGTGACAGTGGATTGTTGTTTGATCCTTTCCCTTAAGGAAGCTGCTCCTTTTTTGGTATTGATGGCATACATATTCATAATGTTCCTTGTCCATCATGATGTATTTCTTGAAAGACATTTCCATATGAATAGGAAAACCAATATTTTTAAATCATAAACAGTAACTTTTACCGGTGTACAGACCTTTGCTTTCTTTCACTGTTTCTTTCCACTGCACTTTTTTACCAATCAGTTTTCAACAACACTTAAAACCTTGGCCATCTGCTCATAAATGGAGGAGGCCCTTTGCCTGAGGATTGTTTGATAAGGCTGTGCTTGCAATCACCACTATGCTTCAGAACAACCCTAGTCAAAGTGTAGCTGCCTCACTGTAGTGCTTTGAGGGGAACTGAGATGTCTTATTTGCTTTGGTCATCTTATAACAAACCATTTGAAAGATGGTCTCTGTGACTATGGAGGTCAGCACCCTTTGAAAAACAAACACTCTTTCTTCTGCCTGTGTGATGACAAGTTTGTCAGCTTTTCTTCAATTTAGCCTTGTGGAAGAGTAGGTTGCTTATAATCAGAAAGGTTTTTGCCAATGATATGCATCTCTAAAGTTTCATCATTTCACATGATTTGAAAACTTCTCATGACTTCCTTTATCAGACCAAACTCTGTTTTCCTTTGAACTTGCATACCTCAGACTCTATCCCTGTCATGATTATCACTCATATTCAGAAAACCTGGAGCTATTGTTTCACTGTTCAGTAAAAGGCAAACCTGGGTTTATGCATTCCTTTAAGTCAACAATGGCCAGCGCCCTCTGCTTGTAAATGAAGGAGGTTCTGGGCCTTGACAATTTACCAGTTTGTTGAAACAGTGGTGTCTTTTTCTTTCTGTGATTTTCATGTTGGAAAGAGCTATAAGGTCTGGATGAGTAGCTTTCTGTTTTTGCAGACATATCTCAGGCTCAAGTTACATTTAGAAGCAGTTGTTCTTCTAACTGTAGATTCAAGCATTTCCTCCTGAGATGAAGTTATATTTCCTGCCTTTGTAGAAACCATAAAACATGGTGAAACACCTAAAGTCAACTTAAGACTGGGGTTTGTGCAGTGCTGAGATCTAGGGGATGTGAGTGGCGCGACTTAGAGCTGTTTGTCAATTTCATTTGCAAAGTGGGAGGTCAGTCATGGTAGGTCTGTTACAGATGGAGGCTTTTTGGCTTTTTGATGATTGCCAAGGGTAAAATGCCTTAAAGCGCCACTTCCTAACATAGGGGAGACTTTTGAAACAGATGTGGATTTTCCTTTTAAAGCTGATGGGCAGACCAGTAAGGCTGAAGCTAGATAGGATAGTGGTAATGAGGTTTTGATTTCGACAGGGGTGGACTGAAAAGTAGAAGGGCAAAAAAAGTTTTAGGAGGGTTTTCTAGATGACATATTGACATAAGGAAATCAGCTTCTAGAAAACTCAGCTATAGATATAGTCATCACTAACATGTAAAAAATACTGATGGCTAACAGTGGCTCCATTTGGGGAGGACAGCTCCTCGTCAGGAGGTGTCCAGAATTCAGATCTTTGGCTTATGAAGACCAGTGCCTTATCCATTGGCGCAAAATTTACCCTTCTTTTGATGTTATTTTTGAAAAGTGACAGCATGGTTAACATCAATGATACTTCTACCTACCCCACTATCCTTCCTAACAATTTTTCTTCTCTTTGGCGCATTTGAACTAGCAGCCTTTTGACAATGTATATTTTCTTTTTTGCAAAATGAACCTATCTATTTCTACTCTTATATCTGCCGGGAGTTCAGATTAAGCTGATGAACTCCTTCATTATTCTACCTATGCTAGATCAACTGTCAAGATTAAGCAGTTTGACAGGATTTCATTCTCTAATCTACAACATGAAATTTAAAATGATCAAATCAGGATTAGGCAGTCTGATTTGTCATGCATTTGCGGCATAAAAGACAAGCTGCACACAAATGTTATTTTGCAACAAAAGGAAACTAGACAAGCGGGGCTAAGATGTAAAATGTGTTTTTCATCCCTCGCTTCTCTCTTTGGTTCTGTTTTAGGCATGTGGAACCAGAATCTCTCCCTAATCTAAGCTCTGTGATAAGTCAATCTTACACAATGTTGACTATCTTGGCACTCACTAACTTATCAGCAAATAAATTTAAACATGCTCAGCTATGATTATTCTAGATAGCTGAACAAGACATTGGAGCACTAGTAGCGGCATTTAGACTTGCTCGCTTTCTGAAAGACTATTTTTTGGAACATGGGGCTTTACCATTGTTTTTAGAAACTGCCCTCTTTTTCTACTGTTTACTGCTTTTGTATATTCTGCTTTTTCACTTTTCTTCAAAAAAAATCTAAAACTAAAAAGATGCTCGCAAGGCTGAGCTTATTTTCCACTGCTGTCTACCTATCCTAATTTAAACTGTACACAACATACACATTTGGTGAACTCTTCTTTCCAATGTAACCAGTCAAGTAGATGATTGCATGGGTGACTCTGGTTTAGTTCTTTCATGATGCAGAAATAATGACAAGGCCACTCCCATTTGGCAGGTTTTTGGACAATAATACTTAAGCCTTTTCTCATTCTTGGTAGCAACTTGTTTATGATAGAAACTACTACTCTTTTAGACTTTTCAAGGAAAACAACAACTGGATCTTGGAATAATACCTGATCTAGAGGATTTGAGATATAAGTTTCATTTAGGATTACTCTTTCTCCCACTTGACCATATTTGGGACCCCCTTGGTACAGCAACTCTTCCCCTTGCTCATGATTACTTGAAATGACAGGTTCATCATATATTGCAGTGTAATTCTCTTGCCAAGCTGATGTGTTTTGATAGGGTGGGCTGAAAATTGTGTGAAGGTCATCAGGTTGATGAGCGGGGATATACTTTGACAGTAAATTATCTTCAAAGGATAGTGTGACAACTCTCATTTGTTTCTCAACCTCTACTTCATCATCTGCAATTTGTAAGTCAATGGAGCTTGGTGGCTACAGATCTGGAGTTAAGGAAGATTCCATGTCCAAAATGATTTCTTCAATCATTTCAGGAAAAGGCTTCTCATTTACAACATGCTCAAGAATTTCACCATCTTCCTCAACCTCGTCATCAAAGCTGAAAAACTGCTGATTTCCAATTATGTGAATGTTATCTCTGATGGACTGAAGTGAAGTAGAGCAAAGAGTCCGAGACTCTTCACTTACTTCTAAAATCTCAATGCTCTCCTCATCAGTTTCATAGATGACCTGTAATGGCTGCTCACTTTTCTCAAGTTTATGAAACTGAGCTTCCTCCCAAAAATCAAAAGCTGAGTGTTCTGCAAAGTTAGTTTCTGTTTGGAAATCACAATCATCAACATATTGATCAAACCTTGGAGAATCATTAACATAAGAAATGTTATCAACCATGCACATTGGACTATCAGATTGTTTTTCTTCAAATTGATCTACACATCTATTTTCTGATTTATGACATGCAAGATTAACAGGAGAAAGATCAGAAAACTTTTGGTTATATGAAGTTTCAGAGGTTGTTTGTATGTTTATAAGTTGATCCATTTCCTCTTCAGTTAGAAAGGGAGGCATTTTCATTTCTCTAAAATAATCTTCTTTCTCTTGGGAAATCTGATTTGAAGGATGAATGTCTTTTTGGGCTTCACCTTTGAGAGATGATGAATCATCACTTATGCCCTTAGAGAGATCCTTTGGGTTTTCTATCATTTCTTGCTTATTTTCATCTTCAACCAATTCTTTGTGATATTGAGGATAGTTATCATGTAATTCATGAGTTTTTTCTGATAGATTCTTAGGGGGCCAGTTTGCTTTTATGAACTCAAATGACTCCCAACATAAAGGTAGAGACCCTACAGGTTTTGATTTATCTTCTATCTCAGATTTGAATTCTTCTTCAATCAGCTCTTCTTGATTTAGGTGAGAGTTAGCTTGAGCAGGGTTTTCCTGAATAACTGCTGAGAGATCTTTAGGGAGAAATTTTTTTTTCAAAGTAGGGAATGATTTAAAGCATAAGGGTAGAGAACCTAAAGGTTTTGATTCTTCTTCCATTTCAGAATCTGTGATTTCAAAATGGCTGATAGCTTCTTTAGAGCATTCCTCTATGTTTTTATTTGCAACTTTCCCATTAGGCATATTTTGTTTATAACTCTTGTCTTGTGATAGCTGAGTGTGTTTAACCTGAGGAAGAAGGGTAGGTTGGTTTGAATAATCAGTGTTAACCTTGTGTTTCTGTTTCTCTCTTTTCCTAAGTAGATGTTCTAGTTTTCCAAGCATACATTCCAATTTTTTCAACTTTTCCTCTGAAGATACTAGTCTCTCTTGATTTGCTTTGTCTTTCTCTATTGTTCTTAGTTGTGCCTCCCTATTTAGTATGTTGAATTCTACATCAACTGCTATCCTTTGCATTTCTTCTAGGGTTAAAGGATCTTTGTTTTTTATCTGGAAAACCATCTCTGGGTCAAAAGAGTCTGGGTAATGTAAGAGAACACATTCGAGGGGTGGCTTTAGGTTAGCAGGCATTGCATGGTATACTTTATTGAACCTGGCTGAAAAGTTTTGTATTGTTTCCCCTGGTTGTCTTTTTAACTGATTGTACTCCTTTATGATGAGAACTTTATTACCCATGACCAACCACCTATCTAGGAAGATTTGAGTGAACTGATGAAAATTGGTAATGCTTGCAGCGGGAAGGTCTTGAAACCAACTCTTAATTTTTCCTTGTAATGATAAGGCAAACATTCTAATACGCACATCATCTTCTTCTATGTCATAAAGGTCAAGTAAATCCTCAAGTTTTCGGGCATGCTCTTCAGCGGTGACTTTGGAGCTTTCTCCATCAAACCTGGGTAATTTATTTTGAAGATTTGCAGGAAGGGCTTGTAAGATGGGAGGTAAAACCAGAGGCTTGTATCTTTCTGGGACCTTTGTGGATATAGGTAGTGTAAAAAGAGGTTCGTGACTATTTGAGGTTTCAGCCAGAGTGGGAAAGGTAGCATGAGGCTCATGTTTTGTTAGGTTTTCCATAGGTGAATCTGGGGTAAGCATAGGTGTACAAACTTGCTCATGGTCTGAGATTTGAGGCTTGGATTTTTGAGGTTTGAGATCTTTCCAATGATCAATGTAGATCTCATCGGTGTATTCCTGATCAGGCTCAAAGTAGGATAGAACATAGTTACAGATAAAGACAATAATTTCTTGAATCCAACTAAGGCCTGAGTGCTTTTTCTTTCTAGGATGACCGGTCATGTTTTAGGTTCTTCCTCCAGTGGAGTCTTTAGGTCTATTGGGAGTTGTGGAGTCGCCAGGTGGAACTTGGTTGTTTTTGTAGAGATGTAGCTATGGTCCACCACCAGTAACTAATCTGGAAATGTTTTTAAGGTTTTTCTGAGTTTTATATGCAGCCTATGGTTTGTTAAAGTATCCTAGACTTGTTTCAACACTTTGCTAGGGTGATGAGAACAAAAAGAGTTTACTCTAAATGGGTATACGAGCTGCTTGCTTGTTTAAGTATCTAAAGGACTAAAGAGTCTATAAGAGTTTGCTAGACTGTCATGTACTCAATGTCCCACCATCTCCCGCTATATTAGTGAGCGATGGGATAGGTTGATCGGGTAGTAACCTAGAGTTCGATAAAATAGTAAGGCCTACTGGAGGCTAGTGGAGTCGCCAGGTGGATTTTTAGTTGTTTTGAGATATATGTGTATGGTCCACCACCAATACTGACAAAAAGCCAATCTGGGAATGTTTTGGGGTTTTTCTGAGTTTTTTGCGCTTATGAGGTTTGGAAGAGCTTCTTATAACTAAATCATCATTTTGCTAAGATGGTGAAAGAGTTAGCTTCTACTCTTCAAGCAACACTTAAGTTTTCTAAGTTTGATTGAGACTTTGAGAAATCTAAGGTGCACTTAGACTGTCACTAACTCGGAAGGTCCCACCGTGATCGTTACTATGTCAGTGAGCGGTGGGATAAGTCAAATATTCTTAAGGCTGCTGGAAAGATTAGGGAATCTAAGTTATTTTAACACTCAGAGTCCCACCGTGATTGCCATTATGTTAGTGTGGCGATGAGGTGGCTAAAAAGGCGGGTATTCTAGAAAATAAGGGACTTCTGGAGCTCTAAGGTGCCCTTAGATTGTCACTAACTCAGAGTCCCACCGTGATCGCCTTTATGTTAGGGTCCCATGATTTGGCCGATTGGTGAGCCAAATGACGATGTAACATAAAACCAAGCTTTGGAGCCTGAGGACCTAGCCTTCCTGGACTCAGAGAGGGCTCTCTCTATTATATGTAAAAGATATCGGTGTGTTTGCTTATGGTGTTCTGATTTTAGGCTAGTTATGAAGTGAGATTTTTGATTTTTGGTTTTTTAAGTTTGTGAGGGATAAAACTGATCAAAGATATAAAATGGGTAACAAGTAGTTAGATCAACTGGGCTATGGGGTCAAAAAGGTCAAGGAAGCTATCAGATGATGATGTAAGGCTGTTGTAGGGCCGATTTGATTCAAGGTAGAAAGGATCTTTGGGAAAAATGGAGTAAATGGACATCAAGTTTGTGAAAGACGAGGGATTTCAAGTGTAACTAGTTAATAGCAGACATAAACATGTTATAGCAAGCCATTAATCATGCTAAATGTAACTATGAGCTAATTAATACATAGAAATCAAACATTCCAGCCATGCATAGAAGTATAAGACCTTCTAACTTCGGGAATTGGCTATCAGACTTTGGGGAAAACACATAAGAAGGACTAACAACTCAAAAATACTATGCCGGAACGCCTAAACACGGTCTTTAAGTTATTGGGCACTTTGACAAACAAGCTTTCATAGTTTTAGGCAAAGGGCTAGA
The DNA here is from genome assembly GCA_034641835.2 of Pinus albicaulis. Taxonomy (NCBI): domain Eukaryota; kingdom Viridiplantae; phylum Streptophyta; class Pinopsida; order Pinales; family Pinaceae; genus Pinus; species Pinus albicaulis. Next base: position 177,397 of record JAXQQM020083098.1, on the reverse strand, counting down.
TCGGGACTAGGCCTCCTTGGTTCAACAAGATGATAAACTAATCAGTCAAAGAGATAGTTTCATGGAAAGAACTATGGACAATCATAGGTAAGCAGGGCACACCATACATCCTACTCAACATGCATAGAACTTATGAATAAAACTAGCAACAGTATCCTTGAGTTACTAAAGAGCAGTTAAGAATTCTTTAGTACAACTAAGGAAGAAGAAAAACACAAAGCTATGAAGATTCAGGAATTTTGAGGTGCCTCCATGGGCATATCTCAAACTTAATCTCTACTGATCTATAGAAGCAAGAAGCATGTATCATGAATGAAAACTAGAAGACAACAACAAAGCAAGAAACACTATACCATTCTACCATGTCATGGAATCCATCAACAATCCTTCATCATTCATCAAAAACATCCAAGAGGCAGTCCAAAATCATAACACAAGTATGTTCTTCAAAGCTCATATGACCAATATATTACTTCTTCTCTCAAGTTCAGCCTTGTTTTACAATGAAGCCCTTGGAATAAATAGGCTCAAGTGAGGAAAACCTCATGGTGCAACTAGCTATCCCATTGGCCTAATCAAAATATCTAAACTTGTCCTTGAGGCTTTGCAAAGCCCAAGGCACAAAAATATCTCATAAAATGTCTAAAAATTGCTAAAAAAGGGAATTTAATTGACTTTTCAACATTTTCCAAGTGCAAAAATAGCTAAACGCACATTTGGAAAAAGCAGATTTTTGAGGTTCAAAAATTACAAAAATACTTCAAATTATATCAGAAAAAGGTCCCCTGACTTGCCGGAAACATTTGGCAGCCTTCTCGGTGTCAAAACGAGGCTCATGATGGCCCGTTGGAAAGCTCTCTATGTCTACTTTCCGGCGCAACTGAAATCACTCCAATCTAATGTCTGGAAGTCTTCCAAATCTGTACCTGTGTGTAAAAAGCCAGAAAATTGCAGACTGTTGATATGCCGGGCAGAATGTGCAAAAAGTGGGCATTTTTCGCCGTTTTGAGGGGGAAAATGACTTTCAAATGCTCTAAAAATCGCTGAGGACCTGATCATGAAATTATGGAATCAACTGGTATCATCCTCCTCCCTTGAAAAATCCTCAAAATGAAATGGCGAATTTATGAGTTTTCGACCAAAAACCCCAAAAATGCCAAAAAACCAAAACATGTCAAAATGTGCCCAAAATTGGTATGCATGACCCTCAAGGGTCCTTAGCAATGTGTTCCGAAGCTGAAGCCAAAATGTCGAGTGATGATGTGCCTTTCTTCTTTTTCCGTGCCGGGCGCTTCTTGAAACTGTTGTTTATCACTACTGAGTTACTGTTGTTCAGCATTCTTCTCCTCTTTTTCCAGCTGCTGCTCATCTTTACCACTGTCATTCTGCTCCTGTTGTTTTTCCTAGAAGGGCATCTTGATCTAGATGTGTTCCTGAAACACCAAACTACTTCCAAGTTTTTGGAATGCCTTCTTTGAACCAAACCCTGTCAATTCATTGTTTAGATAGAGAAAAATTGTCTTTGAATGACTTCAACAAGTTTCCTCAGAATACAAAACCCCTACTCTTTCAAAAAGGGGCCTTTCCACCTTTAAAGTATCTCAGCCAGCAGACTTTTTAATAAGAGACCACACAGTGAAAAGGAGACAAACTGTTAGGTGAAATTTCTGTGTAAAGTGTCAAAATCGCCTTGCTCTGTGATGTTTGGAGCTCAACAACCTGTTTTGTACCTTTGACCAATGCTGAACTTTCCAATCATCACAAACTTTCCCTTACCTAGTATGCCAATCACTCAACAAACTCATATCTCATGCAATCAACTTTTAGTGTCAGCATACAGTCAAGGCCACAGTTTATGTAACAGGGTGACAGAGCTTTTGAAAAATGCTTCAAAAAGTTCAACAAAGCCTGTAAGAGTTTTCTCTTTTCAAATAATCAGAACTCCCTTTTCAATATAGAATACCTGTCCTTCTAGAAAATCACCTTTGCAACCATCTGAATATCAACCTAACAGTGAGCTTGAAGAACAAAAAAGATAATCAAATAGTATACTCAGTAAACAACTGTCTTCTTCTGTGGTTGGTAGGGGTAACCTGCCCTTTGATGCCTTGAAGATATATGGTATCTTTTTTCTTTGATTAGGAGAGGTGAAAACACACAGTTTTTAGTTCAACACATTCTCTTTTCCCTGTAGGCAACTTCAACAACAGATTCCACAATATGAAGACAGTCAGTCACAAAAACATCTATACAATCTAAAGTCACAGTGTACTAGGATAGGAGGATAGATTTTATGATGTTTTGTGTGAGCACAAAGCGCTGTAGAAGTCAAACACCAACAAAATTCCTTTCAAACAAAATATTGCCCTCTTTTTATTTCACTGTTCTTCATACCAGTTTGACAAAAACACCTTTGAATGCAATGGTAGCTTTACTGACTCTGCTCTATTGAACTGAAAACCGAACACTGCCTTCTTTATCCTCTATTGCCTCTCTTACCTCAGATTTTGATAATAACTCCAAATGGTGATCTATAGCTTTACACACTTAAGGTTTTTTAAATGGAGTAAAAGGAAATAAAACTGTTCTTTTGCCTTTGTTTACCACATAGAGGCGATCTTTGAAAAAATCAAAACCATTATAACATGATCATTGTTGTTTGTCTATAGGCCCACTGCTTCATTTGTTTAAGACCCTGTCTCTTCTTTTAATACTGTTTGGGAGTAGTTTGTGAGGTTTTTAATCATCAATAGGAATCCACTGTTTTGCCCTTTAAAACCCTGTGTTTTTTCCTCCAAAACTGCTCTACCCTTCCACTTGTTTTGAGCGTGGTTATTTGGTTTCTAATACCAACAAGATGCACCAATTCTATTATGCAGATATTAGGCTAACAGTGACATAACAATTTCTGAGTTTTTAACACAAACACATACCTCTTAACAAAACTCAATGCTGTGATTTAGACCATGAACTTCAACCCTTTTTCCATCACTTAACAGTTTTGAAGAAAACAAGGGAGCGCATAAAAGTACCTCTAAAATTCGATGACAGGCTTCCTGTGGAGTTTGAGCAGCTCTAAAAATAGTTTTTGAAGGATTTTAAGTGAATTTTTTATTGATGCTACAGGTGCGCCGCGTGCTGCTACAGGCGCGTCGTGCATCAGTTCATCCCTTTGGAAATTTTCGGCCTAAACGCGTCGCGCAGATTTCTGAACGTGTCACGCAACTTTGCAGCCTATTTTGAAGGCCTTCCCGGTGTCAAAATTGGGCACGCGATGGCTCGTTGGAAATCTGTGGAAGTATAATTTCCATAACAACTTGAATTTCTCCATTTGGAGTCCATTTGATTGTTCAAAAATTGATTTTCCCAACACTGGTCAAAACTGGTGAATCCTGGTGCAGAAATGCATCGAGTTGTTTGTAGGCCATTTTTGAATGCCTTCCCGGTGCCGGAACTGGGCGCGAGATGGCTTGTTGGAAAGATAGGGAAGTATAATTTCCAAATATGCTTGATTTTTTTCATTTGGTTGTCCATTTGATCCTTCAAAAAACTGACTGTCCCATCACCGGTCAAAAATGGTGAATGCCGGTGCGTAAAAACCTAGCGTTGATTGCAGAGCTACTTTTGGATGCCTTCCTTTTGTCGGAATTTGGCCCGAGATGGCTCAATCGGAAAGCTATGGAAGTCTAATTTCCATAAAAAATTTAATTTTTTCATTTGGAATCAATTTGTTTGTTCAAAATCTGACTGTCCCATCACTGGTAAAAATGATGAATCCTGGTGCAGAAATTCTCCCGTAACATCTGAATTTTTCACGTTTCTCACAAACCATGATACCTGTGTAGAAACTGAAGGAGGTTTTTATTTTTGAACCTATGAGGGACAAAAACCTTTCTCACTTTTGTAAATTTCATCTCTGTTTGGTCATAGAATCATTTTGAACCGAACCCATTTCAAATGCTCTTTAACCTCCGTCTTTAAATGGCTTTGTCTCCCCCGGTGACCTTTTAACATAGCAACCCAAATTTTCAATAATACCTCGATGAATATCAAACCATCCTTTTCCACTTTGTTTTTAACACCGTTGATGGCATTTTTCATGTAAACCCCACTTCAAAACCGTTTAAAATCCCTAAGATCATTGTTCAAGGGAATAGGGTTTGTCTTTTCACCTTGCTTTGACAAAGATAAGTCTTTACTTGCTTTTTCAACTGCTTTCCCACCGCAGTGCCCAAATTTGTCGAATTCCTATTTCTCTGATTTATTCATGGTCTTTATTTAAGAAGGGCACCTTTTCACTACACTCCTCTGCTCAAAATATATTATATAATATCTCTGTCCTTTTGAATAATGAAAAATTGTGTTTGTTTCAAACCATCCAAACAATGAAAATATGTCAAATGACCCTCTTTTGGATATGATGAACAATAATTTCAAAGGTGATGTCTCTTGGTGATAAAACTCAAATTTCCCTGCCAGCTGATTTTCTTTCCATGCTTTTCAAAGTTTTCAAAACTCAGATGATAACTTGTGGATAAAATGTCTTTTGAAACTTTGACTGTTATCTACTTAGAGGAGGAAATGTCTCTTTTTGGAGCAGTGGCACTTAGCTTTTGCCTTTGATGATTTCCAGAACCTGAAACACTGTGCCAAAACTCTTTTTGTACTTGATGAGCTAGTATACCTGTTTGTAAGAGACAAACTAGATCAAACACATTTTTGTTCTGGGTATTATGCCAGAATCTTGCCTGCAATGTAAATCTAATTAGGTGACAGGTTTTTCTTGACTGTAGATGCAAGTGCTAGGTCTCTTTGAGCTTTCTTCTTTGACTGTGGGTAGAAGACAAAACAGGGGATGATGCATGAGAGTTAGAAAGTGAAACAAGGAGAACTGCTCTTATGTTTCCTGTGAGGGAGCTCTTCACTGTCTCATTGCACTGCTCTTTGCTAAGGGGAACTGAAATGTCACCATTTTCCTTGGTCAACTTATGACAAATTATTTGAAAGATAATCTCTGTGAGTAGGGAGGTTAGAACCCTTTGAAAAACAACCACCTTTTCTTCTGTCTGTGTAATGACATGATTTGTCAACCTTTCTTCAATTTGGTCTTGTTGAAACAGCAAGCTTCTTATGATTAGAATTGTTTTTCACTAATGATATGTCTCTCCAAGGTTCTAACAATTCATATGATTTGAAAACTTCAAATGACTTCCTTTACAAGACCAAAACTCTGTTTTCCCTTTAACTTGCACACTTCAGACCCTAGCCCTGTTATGATCATCACTCACACTCAGAAAACCTAGAGTCACTGTTTCACTGTTCAGTAAAAAGAAAACCTGGGCTTTTGCAATCCTTAAAGTCAATATTGGCCAGCGCCCTCTGCTTGTAGATGAAGGAGGCGCCCTAACCCTCTGCTTGTAAATGAAGGAGGTTCTTGGCCATGACAAATTACCAGTTTGCTGTGACAGTGGTGTCTTTCTCTTACTGTGATTTTCATGCTGAAAGGAAGCTGCAAGGTCTTGATGAGTAAATCTCTGTCTTGCAGATATATCTCAGGCTCATGTTTACATTGAGAAGCAGCTGTTCTTCTAAATGTAGATTCAAGAATTTTCTCCTGAGATGAAGTTATATTTCCTGTCTTTGTAGAATCCATAAAACACTGTGAAACACCTAATAATCAGCTTGAGACTGTGGTTTATGCAGTGCTGAGACCTAGGGGTGTGTAAGTGGCGCGACTTAGAGCTGTGATCAACTTGATTTTCAGAGTGGGAGGTCTATTATGAATGGCCTGTATCAGATGGAGGTTTTTTGGCCTTTTGATGGTTGCCAAGGGTAAAATTCCTTAAAGCGCCACTTCCTAACATAGGGGAGGCTTTTTGAAACAGACTTGGATTTGCCCTTTAAAGCTGATGGGCAGACCAATAGGGCTGAAGCTAGATAGGATAGTGATAATGAGTTTTGACTTTGACATGGGCGGACTGAAAAGTAGGAGGGCGAAAAAAGTTTTATGAGGTTTTTCTAGATGACAGATTGACATATGGAATTCAGCTTCTAGAAAACTCAGCTATGGATCTAGTCATCACCAACAAGTGAAAAATACTGATGACTAACAGTGGCTCCATTTGGGGAGGGCAGCTCCTCGTCAGGAGGTGTCCAGAATTCAGATTTTTGGCTTATGAAGACCAGTGCCTTACCCATTGGCGCAAAATTTCACCCTTCTTTGATGCTATTTCTGAAAAGTGACAGCATGGTTAACATCAATGATATTTCTACCTACCCCACTACCTTTCCTAGCATTTTTTCTTCTCTTTGGCGCATTTGAACTAGCAGCCTTTTGAAAATGTATATTTTTCTTTTTGCAAAATGAACCTATCTATTTCTACTCTTATATCTGCCGGGAGTTCAGATTAAAATGATGAACTCCTTCATTACTCTACCTATGCTAGATCAACTGTCAAGATTAAGCAGTTTGACAGGATTTTGTTCTCTAATCTAAAACATGAAATTTAAAATGATCAAATCAGGATTAGGCAGTCTGATTTGTCATGCATTTGCGGCATAAAAGACAAGCTGCACACAAATGTTATTTTGCAACAAAGGGAAACTAGACAAGCGGGGCTAAGATGTACAATATATTTTTCATCCCTCACTTCTCTCTTTGGTTCTGTTTTAGGCATGTGGAACCATAATCTCTCCCTAATCTAAGCTCTGTGATAAGTCAATCTTACACAATGTTGACTATCTTTGCACTCACTAACTTATCAGCAAATAAATTTAAACATGCTCAGCTATGATTAGGCTAGATAGCTGAACAAGACATTGAAGTACTAGTAGCGGCATTTAGACTTGCTCGCTTTCTGAAACACTATTTTTTGGAACATGGGGCCTTGTTCTATCTTCACTCACCCTCTTTTCTACTTTTCACTATTTTTGTATTTTCTGCTTTTTCTCTTTTTCTTCAAACAAACTACAAATGAAAAAGTGCTCACAAGGCTGAGCTTATTTTCTGCTACTGTCTTTCTATCTTAATCTAAACTGTACACAATAGACATTTGGTGAACTCTTCTTTCCAATGCAACCAGTCAAGTAGATGCTCACATGGGTCATTCTGGTTTAGTTCTTTTATGATGCAGGCATAATGAAAAGGCCATTCCCACTCGGTTTGTTTTCGGACAGTAGTGTGTAAGTTTTTCCTCATTCTAGGTAGCAACTTGCTCATGATAGAACCCACTACTCTTTCAGATTTTTCAAGGAAAACAACCAATGGATCTTGAAATGATACCTGATCTAGAGGATTTGAGACATAGGCTTCATTCAAGACTACTCTTTCAGACTTCTCAAGGAAAACAACAAATGGATCTTGGAATAATACCTGATCTAGAGGATTTGAGATACAGGCTTCTTTCAGGACTACTCTTTCTTCCACTTGACTATATTTGGGACTCTCCTGGTAAAGCAACTCTTCCCCTTGCTCATGATCACTTGAACTATCAGACTCATCATATATTGCAGTGTATTTCTCTTGCCAAGCTGATGTGTTCTGATTAAGTGGACTAGAAACTGTGTGAAGGTCATCAAGTTAATGAGCAAGGATACACTTTGATAGTAAATTATCTTGAAAGGATAGTGAGATAACTCTTATGTGTTTATCAGCCTCTTTTTCTTTATCTGCAATTTGTGACTCAATGAAAATTGGTGGCTGCAAATCTGGAATTAAGGAAGCTTCCATGTTCAAAATGACTTCTTCAACCATTTCAGGAAAAGGCTTCTCATTTACAACATGATCAGGAATTTCATCATCCTCCTCAACCTCATCATCAAAGATGAAAGATTTTTGATTTCCAATTATGTGAATGTTATCTCTGATGGACTGAAGTGAAGTGGAGCAAAGAGTCTGAGACTCTTCACTTACTTCTAAACTCTCAATGCTCTCCTCATCAGTGTCATAGATGACCTGTAATGGCTGCTTACTTTTCTCAAGTTTATGAAACTGAGCTTCCTCCCAAAAATCAAAAGCTCAGTGTTCTGCAAAGTTAGTTTCTGTTTGGAAATCACAATCATCAACATATTGATCAAATCTTGGAGAATCATTAACATAAGAAATGTCATCAACCATGCACATTGCACTATCAGATTGCTTTTCTTCAAAGTGATCTACACATCTATTTTCTGATTTATGACATGAAAGATTAAGAGGAGAAAGATCAGAAAATTTTTGGTTATATGAAGTTTCAGAGGCTGTCTACATGTTTATAAGTTGATCTATTTCATCTTCAGTTAAAAAGGGAGGTATTTTCATTTCTCTACTGTAATCCTCTTTCTCTTGGGAAATCTGATTTGAAAGAAGAATGTCTTTTGGGGCTTCACTTATGAGAGATGATGAATCATCACTTATGCCCTTAGAGAGATCCTGTGGGTTTTCTGTCATTTCTTGCTTATTTTCATCTTCAACCAATTCTTTGTGATATTGAGGATAGTTATCATGTAATTCATGAGTTTTTTCTGATAGATTCTTAGGGGGCCAGTTTTCTTTTATGAACTCAAATGACTCCCAACATAAAGGTAGAGACCCTACAGGTTTTGATTTATCTTTTATCTCAGATTTGAATTCTTCTTCAATCAGCTCTTCTTGATTTAAGTGAGAGTTAACTTGAGCAGGGTTTTCCCGAATAACTGCTGAGAGATCTTTAGGGAGCACATTTTCTTTCAAAGTCAGGAATGATTTAAAGCATAAGGGTAAAGAAACTAAAGGTTTTGATTCTTCTTCCATTTCAGAATCTGTGATTTCAAAATGGCTGATAGCTTCTTTAGAGCATTCCTCTATGTTTTTATTGCAACTTTCCTATTAGGCATATTTTGTTTATAACTCTTGTCTTGTGATAGTTGAGTATGTTTAACCCGAGGAAGAAGGGTAGGTTGGTTTGAATAAGCAGTGTTAACCTTGTGTTTTTTCCTATCAAGTAACTTCTCTAGTTTTCCTACCATACACACCAATTTTTTCAGCTTTTCCTCTGAAGATGCTAGTGTCTCTTGATTTGCTTTGTCTTTCTCTATTGTTCTTAGCTGTGCCTCCCTATTTAGTAAGTTGAATTCTACATCAACTGCTATTCTTTGCATTTCCTCTAGGGTCAAAGGATCTTTGTTTTTTATCTGGAAAACCATCTCTGGGTTAAAATAATCTGGGTAGTGCAAGAGAGCACATCCGAGGGGTGGCTTTAGGTTAGCAGGCATTGCATGGTATACTTTATTGAACCTGGCTGAAAAGTTTTGTATTGTCTCCCCTGGTTGTCTTTTTAACTCATTGTATTCCTTTATGATGAGAACTTTATTACCTATGACCACCCACCTATCTAGGAAGATTTGAGTGAACTGATGAAAATTGGTAATGCTTGCAGCTGGAAGGTCTTCAAACCAACTCCTAATTTTTCCTTGTAATGATAAGGAAAACATTCTAATACGCACATCATCTTCGTCTATGTCATAAAGGTCAAGTAAATCCTCAAGTTTTCGGGCATGCTCTTCAGCGGTGACTTTGAAGCTTTCTCCATCAAACCTGGGTAATTTATTTTGAAGATTTGCAGGAAGGGCTCGTAAGATGGGAGGTAAAACCAGAGGCTTGTATCTTTCTAGGACCTTTGTGGATATAGGTAGTGTAAAAAGAGGTTCGTGACTGTTTGAGGTTTCAGCCAGAGTGGGAAAGGTAGCATGAAGCTCATGTTTTGCTAGGTTTTCCATAGGTGAATCTGGGGTAGGCATAGGTGTACAAGCCTGCTCATGGTCTGAGATTTGAGGCTTAGCTTTTTGAGGTTTGAGATCTTTCCAATGATCAATGTAGATCTCAACGGTGTATTCCTGATCAGGCTCAAAGTAGGTAGAACATAGTTATAGATAAAGACAATAATTTCTTGAATCCAACTAAGGCCTGAGTGCTTTTTCTTTCTAGGATAACTGGTCATGTTTTAGGTTCTTCCTCCAGTGGAGTCTTTAGGTCTATTGAGAGTTGTGGAGTCGCCAAGTGGAACTTGGTTTGTTTTTGTAAAGATGTAGCTATGGTCCACCACCAATAACTAGGGAAAACTAATTTGGGAATGTTTTTTGGGGTTTTTCTGAGTTTCTTATGTGCAGCCTATGGTTTGTCTAAAGTATTCTAAACTTTTTTCGACACTTTGCTAGGGTGGTGATAACAAAAAGAGTTTACTCTAAATGATCTTATGGACTGCTTGTTTGTTTAAGTATCTAAAGGACTAAAGAGTCTATAAGAGTTTGCTAGACTGTCATGTACTCAGTGTCCCACCATCTCCCGCTATGTTAGTGAGCGATGGGATAGGTTGATCGGATAGTAACCTAGAGTTCGGTAAAATAGTAAGGCCTACTGGAGGCTAGTGGAGTCGCTAGGTGGATTTTTAGTTGTTTTGAGGTATATGTGTATGGTCCACCATCAATACTTTACAAAAACCAATCTAAGGGAGTTGTTTTGGGTTTTTTTGAGTTTTATGCCTACGAGGTTTGGAAAAGTTTCCTTTTATTGACTCATCTATTTTACTACGATGGTGAGAAAGCTAGCTTCTACTCTTCAAACAACACTTAAGTTTTCTAAGTTTGATTGAGACTTCGAGAATTATAAGGTGTACTTAGATTGTCACTAACCCTAAGGTCCCACCGTGATCGTTAGCTATGTCGTTGAGCTGCTGTGATAAGTCAATCGTATAGTATTCTTAAGGCTACTCGGAAAGATTAGGGAATCTAAGTTATTTTAACACTCGCAGTCCCACCGTGATTTGGCCATTGCTAGTGAGCTGGGATAAGCTGCTATCCAAACTGAATCTAAAAAAGTCTCTAAAGATGAGGGAAACTAAGTTTTTTAACTCATTTCGAGTCCCACCGTGATCACCATTATGTTAGTGAGCTGGGATAAGTCAACTGACTCAGTAATCTAAAAAGTCTCTCTAGATGAGGGAAACTAAGTTTTTTAATCACTCCGCAGTCCCACCGTGATCGCTATTATGTTAGGGTCCGTGATTTGGCCGATTGGTGAGCTCAAATGACGATGTAACATCAAACCAAGCTTTTGGGAGCCCAAGGACCTAGCCTTCATGGACTCCAGAGAGGGCTCATTAGATGCAAAAGATATCTGCTGTTTGTTTTGGTGTTTCCGATATTAGGCGTAGTTATGAAGTATGTTTTTGGTTTTTTGTTTTTAAGTTTGTGAGGGATAAAACCCGATCAAAGATATATAAAATGGGTAACAAGAAATAGATCAACTCGGGATATGGGGTCACAAAGGTCAAGGAAGCAGAGATGATGATGCAAGGCAGCAAAGAGGGGCCGATTTGATTCAAGGTAGAAAGGATATTTGGGCAAATGGAGTAAATGAACATCAAGTTTGTGAAAGACAAGGGATTTCAAGTGTAACTAGGTTTTATAGCAGATATAAACATGTTATATGCAAGCCATTAATCATGCTAAATGTAACTATGAGCTAATTAATACATAGAAAATCAAACATTCCACCCATGCATAGAAGCATAAGACCTTCTAACTTCGGAAATGGCTATCAGTAATTCTGGGAAACACATAAGACGACTCAACAACTCAAAATACTATGCCGAATGCCTAAACACAGCCTCTGTTATTGGGCACTTTCGACAAACAAGCTTTCATAAGTTTTAGGAAAAAGCTAGATCGACCAGGCTCTTGGTTCAACAAGATGAGTCAAATCTAATCATCAAAGAGATAGTTTCATGGACAGAACTATGGACATTCATAGGTAAGTTGTAGCACACCATACATCCCTACTCAACATGCATAGAACTTATAGAATAAAACTAGCAACAATATCCTTAAGTTAATAAAGAGAAATTAAGAATTTTTAGTATAACTAAGGAAGAAGAAAAACACAAAGCTATGAAGATTCGCCAGAAATTTGAGGTGCCTCCATGGGCATATCTCAAACTTAACTCACCCTGTCTATAGCAGCAAGAAGCATGTATCATGAATGAAAAACTAGAAGACAACAACAAAGCAAGAAACACTATACCATTCTACTACATGTCATGGAATCCCATCAACAACCCTTCATCATTCATCAACAAGCATCCAAGAGGTAGTCCAAAATCATAACACACAGTATTTCTTTTCAAAGTTCATATGACCAATATATTGATTCTTCTCTCAATTTTCAGCCTTGTTTTAGCAATGAAGCCCTATGGAATAAATAGGCTTGAGTGAGGAAAACCTCATGGAGCAACTATGCTATCCCATCGGTTGCTCACATCAAAATATCTAAACTTTGTCCTTGAGGCTTTGCAAAGCTTCAAGGCACAAAATATCCCATAAAAATATCTAAAAAATGCTAAAAACGGAAATTATATTGACTTTGCATCATTTTTCCAAGTGCTATAGCTAAACGCACATTTGAAAAAGCAGATTTTTGAGGTTCAAAAATTACAAAATACTTCAAATTTATATCGTAAAAAGGTCTGACTTGCTCTGACACATTTGGCAGCCTTCCTCGCGTGTCGTGAAATCAAGCTCATGATGAAGCTCGTTGGAAAGCTCTCTCGTGTCTAATTTCCGGCGCATTGAAATCATCTCTAATCTGATGTCCTGGAAGTTTTTCCAAATCTGCATCATGTAAAAAGCCAGAAAATAGCAGCATCACACACTAATCAGTGTACGTAGGTGAGCATTTTTCGTTGCTGTGGGGCGAATGATATCCAAATGCTCTGAAAATCGCTGAGGACCCGTCTGCTCAGAATTATGGCATCAACTCGGTATCATCCTTCTTCCTTGAAAATCCTCAACCGAATGGCGAAATTATGAGTTTTCGACCAAAAACCCAAAATGCCAAAACAAAAAGTTGTTGAAATGGGCCCAAAGTTGGCATGCATGACTCGTGGGTCCCTAGCAACATGCTTTCGAAGCCGAGGCCAAAATATCAAGTATTGATGTGCCTTTTCCTTTCTTCGCGTTGCCGTGCTTGAAAACCGTACGTTTATCACTATCGAGTTATCGCTGCTCAAGACTCCCTCCTCTTTTTCCTCGTCACTGGCCATATTTACTTTCACCGTCATGTTGCTCCGTTGTCTTGCCTGAGTGCATGACCCTAAATATGCTTTTTGGAAGAAACAAACGCTGCCTCACCGTGGTGTAAACCGCCTTCTGAGTCAAACTGTCACATTCACCTGCTGATAGAGAAATAATGTATTTGGATGATTGCAACAAGTTTACAAATACAACTCGCTTCCTAAAAAATGGTTTCCACCTGAAAGTATCTTCACCAACAACTTTTTTCAATAAACAATGCTGGAATGAAGGATGCATCATAGGAAGAAAGTCATTAACAAAGCTTCTTTGCTTTGTGATGTTTGGAGGTTAACAACACATCTTTGTACCTTGAATCAATGGTGTACTTCTTTTTCAATCATTTCAAAAAATCCCCGCTTCCAAGGTGTTAAATCATCAAAAACTTACATATGGTGTAATTTTGATCCTTATATCGACAACAATATCACAAACAACGAAAGATAATAGTTAAATGTTCATGTTTTTTGTTAAGAGAACAGGAGTTTTTTCAAAATAATCAATGCCCATTATCAATGTGTAATCTCCTTTGGTTTTTCAGAAAAAATTAACTTATATGAATATCCACTTATCAAATAAGCTCAATGAACAAAAGACAATACAACATGCACAAAGGAAATCATTATGAGAAGTAGGACAACTTACCTGCTGTAGCTAACTTATAAACCTATTTTTTGACAATTTTTTCGATTACACCTTCACTTATTCTATGGTTTGTCACTTATTTAAACAAAATCATACTACATACGTCATCTCAAAGGTGGGTAACATATTCAATCTTCACCTACAGGAACAAGGTGATGTAATTTAAAATGTTTTATAATATCAGATAATGATCACTATTTTCTTCTACAATCAAAACTCTTTAATATGGAAAATTGCTCCTTCAAAGCACCTCTTGCTCTCAGTAATAACCAGTTAATTATCTACAATACAATACAAGATGCTACCAAAGAAAAAACATGATGAAATTCCTTCGTATGGACAAAGGTAAAGAATATACCTTCTAGCTTCATTATATGCTTTTGTCTCTTGTATGATATTTACTAAATAAATTCAAATCAAATGAGTATTGAACAACAACATTATATTCACTTCATCCCAAGTCCAACGTTTAGCTTTAAATTTCGCTTTTTTCTCAAGACTGCTGTAACAATGAATAAACTCGTTGAGGCGCTATAAGTTTTGAACACGAGAGGAATTATCATTCGGGTCGTTTTCATCATTCAACTATCATGACCATAGTAAACTCATTTTTTCAAACAAAAACCTAAGGACGAAGACTCAACCATATAGTGATTTACCATTTTTCACCACTTTGACATTTTAAAATAGCGGGGTATATAAAACACCTTTATTGATGACACCTTTCGGCATTTTGACCATCTTTAGCGCGAGGCGTCGATTGCTGTAAATGGCGCGTACACGAGTATGAGAACGCCTATTAACCCATCAAAACTGCATTTGTCGTTGGTTGTATGTATGTATAGTTGTCACACATACAAGATGGCGTTGTCATGATCAAGTGAGTGCTCGTAGTAAGTTTTCCGGAGACTACAATAGCTAATAAAGTTACCAACTTACAACTATGACCACTTTTCCTAAAACGCCTCCAATCTTTCCTCGTTTAACCTGAGAACAGTGTTTAGCATTTTATGTTGTAATTCAAAATGACGGCCACGGTTTAACTTTATTAGAACACCATTTAATTTTTTCCATTGGTTTTTTGGAGGTTTTTTCAACGTTTTTTTGAAATTTTTTGTTGAAATCAAGTTCAGAACTTTTTGAACTTAACGGATATTTTGTTTGGTCATATGCATAAAGGCGAAACTACTTTGTTTATAGAAGTGATCTTTTTTCAAAACTTCAGAGACATTAAATCAACGCTTTTAAACCAAGAGAAAAAGGTCCTTTTTTAACATTTGTAATTTAAACTTTTGTTTCTAAACAATACAGCATGATTATTCTTTCAAACTTGTTTTCTCACATGTAACTTTTCCTTCAAAGTTTTGATCGTTTTCTACCAAAGGGAGAAGATGCCTTGTAACAATGTGTAGATCATTAATAAACCCCATGCCACGCTCTCGAAGCTCGATATCCGTCACCAGGGGTTCCGTATCCCAAAACACAATGATTCTTTGCATATTTGTAAACTTGTTACGTTCGTTGGAAGAAAACTAATCGCCACTACAATTTCTTTTATATTCGCTCGTAAGGCATAGTTGCTTCGTCATTTGAAAGATAATGGTCTTTTGAATCGTCGACATTTCGCTCGTAGGCGCTAATGCCTTTTTCTTCCGATCGTAGGTGTCAAACTTGTCGGGCAGCCTTTTTTCATGAAGCAGCGTGTCTTTTTTGTCACATGGGCACCTTTTCACCATATTTCGTTAGAACACATTAATGGTGACAACTTCGTTTTTTTGAAATATGTGCCGTGTCGTTTTCAAACCATCCACACGACAATACAACAATGACCTCGGTTTGGCGATGAACAATAGTCCCACTTGTATGGGCCTGGAGGAGATAGACCCAAATCAAAAGGCTTGTGATATATTGTGCTGAGAAGATAATTGCCTATGATTGGAATTTCTTTAATAATGACCTTAGATTAGTTTAAGAAGGCATTCTTAGGTTTTTTAAACTTTAGATCATGTACATTTTCTTTATTTTTGTATTGAAGATGTGTGATAAGATGAAAATTTTTTGGCCTATTTTTACAGAGCAACAAGGCTTAATAGAGATCTTTCTTCTCAATGAAAATCAAAGGCCAAACCCTGTCAGACCGAAGAAAACCTCTGTTTTGTGGGCATTTTTGCATGAAATTGGATTTTGTAATCACGTTTTACTGATAGTAAAATGAACTTCTATCTAATTAGTGTTATTTTTTCCTTTTACATAAGTCTATCCAATCATGAACGTACCATATTTAATAGGAACAAAAGAACATATGTCAGGTTTTTTCACCAAGTATTGCTGAAGATTAATAAAGCTATGCATTCATACCCTCGTTATATACATGTTATGATAATAGATTAGCAGCCTTATGCCCCCCGATGATGATCGAAACTTAACCTATTTTCTTACAAAACCAATATTTGTTCTCTTGCTTTCATACTTAGACTTTAGTATCACATAATCATCACTAACAGAGACCGTAGTCACCATAAGCCTAGTAAAAGCAAGCTTAAGTTGGGTAACTTAGTTACACACAAAACATCATTGTAGATGGCTAAAGTGCCTTAACCTTCCGTTGTAGATGAAGGAGAGGTTCTGGCTACACAACGCCTACCATTCGTTGTTGGGTGTTCTTTCTCATCGTGATTTGGCGTCGAAGAAGTCACAAGGTCTTTAGTGAGTCACTGCTTCCTATGCGTATATCTTGAAGCTATGTTTACATTGAGAAGCAACAGAACAATGTAGATTCAAGCAATTTTTCGAGATGATGTTATATTTTTCTGTTCGTAAAACATCGTAAACACCCAACAATCAAATTAAGACCTTGTTTAGCAGCCGAGACCTAGTAGGCAAGTGTTGCCTAGAGTCGGATCAACTGTTTTACAAAGCGATGTCCGCTGCGACGTTCAGCGATGAGGTTTTTGGGCTTTGATGTCGCCACGGTAAAATGCCTTAAAGCGCCACTTCAACTTAGGGGAAGTGAAATGACGGATTGTCTTTAGAGTCGACAGCAGACCGCAGGGCTAAAGCCAGACAGGACAGTGATAATGGGGCTCATCTCGATACGTTGGACTGGGAAAGTAGACGTGGCGAAAGCTATGAGGCTTAGATGACAAATTGACATATGGAGACTTGCCTTAGAAACTCAAATGGTGACCAATGCCATCACCAAGTGGAACAGCACTAACATACCCAATTCATCGGTTCAATATTGTTCAGGAGGCATCGGACGGAAAATCCCTTTCAACATTTTTATTTTTTTTTGGAAAATAAAAATCTAATCTAGTTTCATTTTTTATTTCTTCATGGATCCAGACAATAATGGATTCATATGATTTTCATTTTCCAATCTAATGTCTATCGATTGAAACTGGCTCAACAGACTTTCATCTTCAATTCTATTACATAATTTAAAAAAAACAACAATAATAATAAGTCATGGATTTGTCAGGATTCATGGTATAAAAAAATGTTGCACATAGATTATTGTTGCAGAAATTTAATTTGAAAAATATAGCTAAGGTCCAAACTTAAAGTGTTGGTTTTCTTTATAGCTTCTTTAAACTTGTTTTAGCTGTTTGCTTTCTTTCTCGTTCGTTTAGGGTAAGCAGAACCGTATCTTTACATTTCTTTTTGAACTTTAATTTTTCAATATGATTTGAGTCATTTCTTTGGGAAACTTTTGTTCACTTTATTGCTTTGAACCTTTCAATTTCTATCCTAATTCATTCACCTATCGATAAGCCAACATTTAATAGCCATAAATCAACCACTATCCCATCAAAAGAGAGAATTGCACCATGAATCATGATTAGGGTTGTTTGACCAACTAGAAGGTAAGTATTTAGAGTGGTATTTGAGTCACACTTTCGCATTTGTTTTTCTTTTTTGTACAACATACCTTCTTTTTAAAACTCTTTTCTTTTCTATTGTTTTTAGATTTTTTTCAATAGTGTAACTAAATAACTAAATGAAATGATTTATTTTTTCCTATTCAACCTAATCTAACTTGGAACATTTACATGTTTTTTTAGCTTTACGCGAATTTCTTTCTGCATAAACTAACCAAAGAATGATCTTTAAAGGATTATCCTTTTCATCTCCTTTAATAGCCGACAAACACAAGCCATCTATTTTTGCTTAGCAACAATGTTAAATAACCGCCTTGCTTTTGGTAATACACTCAAGCCTTAATGACCTTGATCCTTCTTCAAATGTTGCAAGAAGTGATATGTGATGTCAGTAATAACCAAGAATATTTGGAAGATATGTTTCAACCGTGATCATTCTTTTTTCCACCTGATTAAGGTGTATTCTTATGAAAGAAAAACTTATCTTTTCATTATTCCAGTTGTGACCAGAGGATTCATCATACTGGTAAACATGGTCTCTGGGAGGGGTCCCTCCCTGGTATGTTTTATCTTAAAGCTGGACTGTGGTTCCTGAAGATATCGTTTCATAGGCCCATCTTCAACCTTTCAGATATGTCTTCTACATGCATCATAAACCATAAATTTTCTTCAATTCCAAAAATTACAATATGTTGATTCCAATTGCAGCACTATTCAACTGACCTGATTGGTCGCTTTTCAAGCTGGCGATAATGAATTTATTATTAACCAATCTGATCAAGTCACATTACTATTTTCTTTCGAGATCATTACATTGATTTTGGTTGAAAGTCATTAGCATAATAACACCTACTCGAATTTCAACATAATAATATTACTTTTTCTTTTAGTTGACCCATGTTTATTTTTTGCCCACGTCAGTATTTAGCAGGAAAACGCGATACATGTTTAATTTAACAAAGGATTGAGGGTCAACGTTATTTAACATCTTGATCAATTTCTTCTTCCAGTAGAAGGAATTGTTACGAACAATGCCTTCTCCTTCGTTAACTAGTTTATAATGGATGTCTTTCGAGTGCTTCTTCTAGAATGATTGCCATCAGTTTTAGGGGCAACCGATATCTTCTTCTTCGGGTCCATTCCACTTCAAACAATACCTCATGATTTTTTTATGTATATCCACTTTGACTTGTGTTCACGTAGCCGTTTCAAGTATATTGTTAACATCTCTTAATCCGAATGAGTTTATAGAACAATGGAAGATTCCAACAGTCATTTTCCTATTTCAGATGTTGTAGGTCTGGAAACAGTCAGTGTTTTCCTCACAAGTAATCTGTCATAGAGTTTTGCAATCTTATCAGAGTCTTTTTTAATAGTATAATACGAAGAAATAGGTAGTGAAATCAGGAGTTTTTTCCTGAACAACCTTCTTCATTGCCTTGTATCAGAATCTTGTTCATCACACACATTTTGTAGTTTTTGGGTTTGTTTCTGATTTGAAAGGACATGGCTGCTCCATCAATATTTAAACTGGTATTTCTACCTTCTAAATCTTTTCCTACATGTACCATTTTCTCCATCACTACTGGTGTAATTTTTTTCTTTATTATTTTTTCTATAATCACTATTGTCTAGGTCTTGTAATGCTGGAGTTTTGTGTTTAAAGGTCACCCATCTTTTCAACCACCAAAAGTCTTTTCTTGTTATTAGGTCTTTTGGGATTTAAGTCGCTGTGTGGAAGATTTTAAACTCCACACCATTAGCATATCATTATTAATGCATTCTTTATGAGTCTACATGACCCATGGTGTTTGACTGGAGGTGTCATGAGTCATTTAGTAGCACCAGCTTTTGTAAAGATAAATGCTTCATGGTTCCACCACCATGTTTATTATAAGCCAAACCAATATTTTTTGTGTTTTTATGAGTTGCATTTTAATTTTTGTGGTTAGAGGTCGTAAGTCCGATTTCTGCATCTTCGTTGTTGTGTTCAAACAAACAACAGTTTTCTTATGGTTTAAGAATCGTTCTTCAAGGTTTTGACATGATATATGAACTTTATGTTACTATTTATTGTTTAATTGGCGTCCCATCATGATTGCTATTATAAAAGGTTGTTAACAATATACCTTTCGACTTGTGTTGTTTCAATAGTGTTTTGAACTCATTTCTCAAGAGAGTCCCATTGGTGATCACGTATTAGTTAGTGATATGATAAACCTAATGTGTTCTTTATCAAGTTAAGGGTTCAAAGAGCTTTAAGATGTTTTCACTCACCGATTACTCAAAGAAGGTCCAATGTATCCGCCATTATGTTGGTCTTCCAAGAGCTGACAACATAAATCATATGCCAAGTAAACATCAAAAATCAATCCTTTAGAGTTCAGCGATCTAGTCCTCCTCGTTCTCGCAGAGGTATCTCTCAAATATTTGTTTGTGCAAGGTTTATCTTGTTTTCTTTGATTATGGATTTTAGACTAGTTATTTAAGTGCTATGTTTGTTTGGTTGGTTGAGTTGATACAACAGAGTATGAAAGGTCTAGGAAAAGACAGACAGAAGAGTAAATATCTCGGGTTCATTAGCAATGGAGTCAAAATAAGTCATGAAAAACCCTTCAAGTGATAGTGGGATACTGTAAGGGCAAATCTAACTTGACGTACGGATCATTTTTGTTTTTGAAATGAGATGGACATTAATGTTTTTGGAAAGAGAAACTTAATTTCTCAACAAAGGGAACTTGAAAACATAACTTAACAATAAAGAGATATTTGATAGACAGATAACCATAAATTCCACAAACATTCTTTAAGAAAATAATGACTTCAAGACAACTTTTAAAATGAAATCTAAGATCTCGTAACTCCCTATTTCCTCAAAGATTTTATTTTAAAGGACTTAGAAAACACAAAAGATTCACCTGATAGTCAGTATTCATAGAAGAGGGAACACCTAAACAATATCTATGCTTGCAACTATAAAGACCTTCAAAACAATTGTTCAAGCTAGGGCAAAGGGTAGATCAAAACCGACTCTTTGATTAACTTAAGACAATGGTACTCCCAAAGGAGACTTCAATAATAAACTTTTTCAAGTGATGGAAGACAAGCAGAGAACTACAAATCATGTTGAAACCAACTATTTGAGCTACCAAGGAAATAAACAAGCATGAAGACCAAAGAGAAAGTTTAAAGCTCTAAAATATTTCAACAGAAGAAAACATAAAATAAAGTTGAAGGTGAACAGTGTCAAGGTGCTTCCGTAGAGTCATTTCTCAGCTTCAAAACTTTCAGCCCCATCGTAGAAAAGAGATTGCGAAACATAATGAAAACAGAGAAAACATTAAACAAAGTTTAGAATACTTCACCAACAACCAAGCTCATGAATCCAGTGATAGAGCCTTCAGAAATGTGATGCAACAAAGATCATCAAGACATCCAAGACTTCAATTTGTTTTTTCAACTTCAATGGTACTTGTATATTTATTTTCGAGAGTTTCAATGTTACAACTTGTGATCAAACAAACAACCAACAACCAATCAACACTTCACTCATCTCTCGCTATGGTATATATAGAAAGATGAGGAGGTGAGATCCTAAAAGATCCCTCAATTACAATTAATATAAAGATTTAGAAATGGACCCATTGGCCCCTTGGGATGCTCAATGAAGAAAAATAGAAGAGGTGTTCATCCAGTATTAATTGATTTGCAAATTTCATGATTTTTTAAAGCTCGGTAGAGTATTTGTTGACCTTTGAGGCACAGATGGACTCACGGTGGTTGATGAATCAATTCTGCATCCATTTGTGGAGGTGGAAGATTAAACACTTTAGGTCCTTTCCTTCAGTCTGTTTTAGATCTAGGGATTAGGTTTATAATGATCCTTTGGGCCATAATCTTTGTAAACAATCCATTAATACCCGCTCTCGACATTTCCTGGTCTCGCAATCGATACTCTTTCTCTGTCGACTCGTTTTCTTCCGTTGTCATGCAAGGTCAGCAGGTATCATAAGGCATCTGGAAATCGAGAAAACATCGATGAAACGTGCATTTTAACTCTGCGTAGTGATTTTCTGATGAATCGAACAGGAGGATCGTCACCCTCCTTCTCAGGGATACTTTCTTCGAAAACCACAAAATGATTTCGAAAACCGTACAACACAAACGAAATGTTAAAAAATCTCGCTTTATAGGTTTTAATCGCTGAAGCGCGAGGCGAGACGCTGGATGGCATCATCCAACCCGCCAAAGTTAACTCAAAAGGCAGAAGAGAGATTAATCTGAACCGTCGTATCGCGCGTGATTCGACGGTCAGGGGCGAGTTTGAAAGTCAAACGGAGGAATTGAGCGATGGATTTGGACCGTCGATCCGGCAGACCGGATCGATCGATGAGATGCGATTTCGTTGCACAGAAAATCCGTTTATCACGCGGCACCTTGGTTATACATCTGACAACATTGGCGAGCCCTCACCGTTGGATCGTGGGCACTGCATTAAATGGACGATATTCTGATTTTTCGCACGGCATCCATGGTCCGGACTATAACGTGCGAGGGACGATGATTACGGTGCGATGTCAAACAATGCATGGGACGATGTCGCGTGTATGGAATCACGTCGTTGAGAGAAAACCGCCTTTTTCGCTCGAAGGCGTATGAAATATACCGCGCGGGTGTTTGAAAACAACAAGCAGTGGGACTTGACTAAGAAGTAAAAAACTTAAGTCCCGAGGGGGGTTTAAGCCCAATACATAAAAACCATGTATTTTCATGATTTTTAATGGTTTTTTAATGGAAATAGAGGGGCTCGATACAGGCGGCTAAGAAGGGGTCTTAGACCTTATGAAATGGATTTTTATGAAAGGGGAAGGGAAGAAACATGACATTATAGATTTTTTCATGGGGAATGGGAAAAATAGAAAATGAGGTTAGTATGGGAAGGAGAAAAAGGGAAAATGATTATAAAGAAGAGCTGGCTTTTTGGAGATCTACAGATCTCTAGTCTTGAAAGGGAAAACATCAGAGAATATTATCCAAGGATAGGATATTATCAAAAGTCTTCAAGTATCACAATTTTAGTAATTAAATTGTTTCTAGGGTTATCCAACATCATTTAGTCGTTTCATCCGATATAACTGAACTTTATGGGTGCCCATTGTTGGCTCCACTTTGCAGATGGTGCTTTTTTAAGCAGTATCAAGAACGCGCATTTTTATTCTCCGGGAGTGCTGATCAGCGTGCTCTCATCCATTGGGTTGTTTTCTTCCGCTTGAATGATCTTCTTTGCTTATGGTGAAACAAGTTATCGCCTCATTGAAAAATAATGGAACTTTCAACAACAAACCTTCTACCTACCTAATCTCAATAACCAATATTTTTTCATTTTCTAGTGTACTTCGATTTGGAAAACTTTCACAAATATTTTCTTATTTTTTGAAAAATAAAAATTTGCTCCAGTTTTTCATTTACTTTTTTCATGGATCCAAGACAGTCAGCTGACCTATATGATTTTTTCATTTAATTCATCGTTTATTGGGATTAAATTGTCTAATAGATTTCTATTTTTCTAAATTTACAATATAATTTTCAGCGCTGTAAGTCAAGGCGCTGTTTGATTTGTCAGGATTCATGGTATAAAAACAAGTTAACACAGATTATTGTTTAAAATTTAAACCAAAAAATATAAGGTTGTCATTCAAACTAAAGTAATGCTTTCTTTACGCCTTCTTTTTTAAACTTGTTTATCGCTTCTGTTTTCTTCTCGTTCGTGCAAGAAAAAGTAGAACCAGATTTTCATCTTTGAATCCCATCAACATATAGATTTGAGTCAACTTTGGGAAACTTTGCCCACTTTGAGTTTGTTTGAACCTTTAATTTTGAACGAATCTATCTACCTAGTATAAGCCAAGAACAATAATGGCAAATCAATCATCATCCTATCAAAGAGAAATTTAGTAATTCGTTAATCAAGATTAGTTACGACTAACTAGAAGTGTGTTAATGATGGGTATTTAGCTGCACACTTTCTTTAATTCTGTTTCTTTCTTTTTTGGCATGGGGGCTACACTTTACTTTAAATCGCCTTCTTTTCTTTTTTCATTGTTTTTCAGATTTTTCTTTTTTTCACAAGACAAAAATCACATTCAAATGCTCAAAGCTTCTAGCTATTTCTTTCTATCTAACCTAATTCAACTTGGGAACATTTACATGTTTTTTAATGATGTAATTTCTTCGATAACCAATTCAAATAAATGATTCCATGATTGGTCCTTCTTCATCTTCAGGCGTCGACAAACAAGGCCACTCCATTCTTTTTGCTTTTTAGCAACAAAGTAAATAATCCTCTTGCTTTTGGTAACACATCGCTTCCTAATGACTCTGATCCTTCTTCAAATTCTTTCAAGAAGTGACATAGGGATGTTAAAGTGAAATTGTTATATATTTGAAGATATGTTTTAACCAGGATCATTCTTCTTTTCTCCAACGATTACGTAAGACTTGTGAGTAAGAAAAACCTTCTCATCTTCATTATTATCTCAACCAGAGGATCACATATTGTTTTTTCTTGAACTCGTATGTTTTATCTATAATCGTTCTGAAGTTGACCATCATGTTCTTTAGCAGGGGTATCTTTATTACTTCAACCTTTCGAGGAGGTTTCACGCATCCTTGCTCAAGAAATTTCTTCTTTTCAAATTTTCAAAATTAAAACTAATAGACAGTTGATTCCTAATTATGTGAAAATTATTTCAATAAATCAATCGTCATTGCTTTGCGATACGAATTTCATGACACCAATCCAACGTTATTTTACGATTGTTTTCTTTTTCGAGTTCATCATCATCATTGCATTGACTGTTGAAAAGTCATTAGTATACAATTTTCACCAATCAAACATATTGGGTTATTATTTTGTTCGAAGTAATGACCCATGTTTATTTTCATTTCTGCAACAACATTTAGTAGAAAATGAGCGGTATGTTTTTTTCTTCAATAAAGGATTAAGGGGTCAAGATTTTATTTAATATCCGATCAATTTCTTCCGTAAAAGAAATTTTCTTTGTCAGACAAGAAATAAATGTTCTCTCCTTTCAAAGAATCGTTTTTGAGGCGATGTTTTCGAGCTCTTTCTAGAAATATTACGAAAGTTTTAGAAATTTTGAGGATTCTTTTCCTTTCCATCTATTCAATTTAAACAACACCATGATGTATATATCTACTTTAATTTAAAGTCTACGAGTTTTTTCAAATAGCTGTTAGGATATCCTTTAATAACTGGAAAGTTTAGCTACACAAAGGAAGAGACTCGGTTCAAGGTGTCGAGAGTCATTTTTTCAGCCTAAAACTTCTACCATCGTAGTAAGATTATGGCTAATGAAAACAGAGAAAACATTGAAGTGAATATTTCACCAATAACCAAGCTATGAATTCAAAGGATAGAGCCTTCGTAGGTCAGGACAAGAAGATCATCAAGACATCCAGACTTCAATTTGTTTTTCAACTCAACAAACTTGCTATTTATTTTAGAGTTTCAACAAAGCATAACTTAGGATCAAACAACAACCAACAACTATCCAATATCACCAACTTCCTACTGTGGCAGGCATAAAACATTTATATGCGATTCAAAAAAGATCTCATCATAATTAGCAGGATTAAATGGCCCATTGGCCCTTTCGTGATGCTCGTTCAATAGCGCCAAAGAGGTACTCCACCGACACTGATTTGCAATTTCATATTTTAATGGTATATATTTACACCTTGAGGTGAAGGTCGTTATGTTGGAGGAATTAATTGTATTTACTTCAGGAGGTGGAAGATTAAACACTTAGTTTTCTTGGTCAGAACAGATCGACGTTTATAGTCGATCCTTTTCGCTACAATCCTTTAAATCCATTAACCGCTTCCATAATTTCCCCATCAAAGACTTCTCCATTTTTTCCACCGTTGCTGTTTTCTTGTTGTCGTTGTGGTCACAGGTTTCGCGCATATCCAGCCATAAACATCAATAAATGCATTTTAACTCGCGGGTATTTTTTGATGAACGAACAGACATAGTTTTTCACCTCTTTCGACCTTTCGAAACCACGAAGATTAAACTCGACAATACAAACGTAAATGTTAAAAAATCCTCTGCCAGGCGTTTTAATCGCTTTAGCGCGGAGTGAAAGGCCGATGGCATCATCTGTAACCGCAATGTGGTTAACTTTATAGCTATGAGATTGTTCGAATACAAATGCCGCCAAAGATTTGTTGCCGGGCGATACGAAATTCAAACGAGGAATTATGCCGGCGGATTTTAATCAGCGACCCAAATCAGATTTACTTGGCTGATATGGCGATTGGGCGCAGAACGAACCGCTTATTTGGGCACAAATTTGTTATACCCAATATTACACCGCTGGACTGGCAATGCAGATCGGACGGTGATATTTATCATTAAATTGCGAACTGAACATAACGACGGGGATTTGGCGGTTATTGTGGTGGCCAGCAGTATGACGCTGTGCGCAAGAAGAACGCTATTGGGAGAAATCCGTTAGCTGAAAATATAAATACACCGTTATGTTTGAAATAGTTATATTGGGTCGACGACAAGGCGTTAAAAACTTGTTTAAAGGCTCACAAAACTATGTATTTTCATGATTTTTAATGGTTTAATGAACAGATATTTTAAGGGCGCTGGAACAACCAGACCTTATGAAATGGATTTTTAGAAATGAAGAGAAGAAAATATGAAATTGCGACCGGTGAACAAAAACAGAAACAAGGTTAGAAGGAGAAAAAGGCAGTAAAATGACTAGTTATTTTAACAGACTTATGATCTCTAGCCCCACAAAGTCGGGGGAGGTTATCCAGACAGTATTATCAAAAGTCTTCAAGACTAATTTGTAATAAAACCATTAAAATATTCATCATTTAGCCATACCATCTTGTTATGGCTTAATTCTTTATGGGTATTAAATAGCGGATCACCGATGGTGCTTTTTATAGCATCAAGAACTTCATATTTGTGGTCGATAAGTAATCACTAGTTTTTATCCATTGGTTGTTTTTTCTCGCTAACGATCTTTTTGTCAAGAATAAGTTACCACCATTGAAAAACAATGAACTTCAATAAAACTTTTACTCACCTAACTTAACAATATTACTGTAGTGTACTTGATTAAAATCACAAATATTTATTTTTTAAAATAAAAATTCAATTTAAAGCCCCATTATTTTCGGATCCAGACAATAACATCCAGCAGTGACCATTTAATTTGTGATCGTCAGTTGACGAATCAATAGACTTTTCATTTCTAAATCTTATAACATAATTTTCTATAAACAATTGTTTGTTGGAGCTGTTTGATTTGACCATGGTATAAAAACAAGCAACAGAGATTAATACCATAGTAAATTTAACTCAAAATAGAAGGTTTAAGGTCCTAAAACTCAGCATCGCTTTTTGTTGTGCCCTCTTTAAACTTGTTTTGAGTCAGTTTTGCTTCTTCTTCTCAAGTTCGTGTTTTAGGTGTTGCAGGAACGATTTTCACATCTTCTTTCGAACTGCATCTTTAACATAGATTTATTACCTTTAAAACTTGTTCAGACGTGAGTTTTTTTGAACTTCTACTTATCCTAATTACTCCATTTATAAGTTTAAGACTTGGGAATAATGGAAAATCAAACCACTATCCCATTTAAAATTTGTAAAACTAGTTAATCAAGATTAGAACAAGCGACTAACCAGAAGTGTGTTATTTAGGAGGTACTTGAGTCGCGACTTTCTTTAATTCTGTTTTCTTTTTGCATGAAGCATACCTTTTCTTTTAAAATCGGCTTTTTTCTTTTTCTATTGTTTTTTAGATTTTTCTTTTTGTCTTACAATATTAAAAATCGGCAACATCTGGGAAGCCAAATGAGTTGTATTTTCTTTCCTTTTCATTTTAACTCTATCTAACTTGAAATATTTACATGTTTTTTGTTTTATGAATTTTTCCGCATACTAATCCAAAGAATGATTCCATGATTGGTCCCTTTTTTCTTCATCTCCTCGGCAAAATGGACAAATGAAGTGCTACCTCTATTCTTTTTGTTTTTTAGCAACAGCATAAATAACCTTTTCTTTGTCAGAAGACTGCTTCATCGATCTTTAATTCTTTCAACAAGCCAAGAAGCAGGGATTGCAGTTCTTTGTTAAGAGTAATTGAAGATGTTCAATTGTATCATCTTTTTCTTTTCTGTTCCATTTACGCAATATTTGCGATAAGAAAAACTTCTTTACCTTCGATGATTATTTAAAACGATGATTCATCATTATTGGTGTTGTCTTTGTAGTTCGTATGTTCGCCATTCGGACCCAGCTCCAGAAGATCATCATTTCGTATAGGTATCTTTAATACTTCTCAACTTTGTGATATGCCTTTATATGTATCCTTCTGTTTCGTAATTTTCTTTTCCTCAACCCTAAACGGCAACAATATAGCGATTCTTTTCAATTATGGAAATTGTTTATGAACTGACCAACATCATTGCCAAGTCGTATGATAATGAATTTCTATGACACTAATCCACTACCTATTTACGATTATTTTTTGTTGAGTTCATCATCATCATGACGATCGTTAAAAGTCATTAGTATACACACTTACTAATCAAATATATCATTATTATATTTTGTCTTTAGTATCGTAATTTAAAATATCATTTCAAGACAATAAACATTTAGTAGGAAATGAGTTAAGTGTTTTGTTCTAATAAAGGATTGAAATGTTCAAGTTATTTAATATCCTACCACCAATTTCCTCCGTAAAAAAAGAGAGAAGGAATTTTCTTGCTTCGGGCGATGAAATTGTCATCTTCTTCAAGAACCTGTTTGAAAATGATGTCTTTGTTTTCTAGAAATTACTACTGTGCTCGTAGGGGAAACTTGAGGATTATCTTCCTTTCCTTATTCATTCCCACCCTCACGAACACCCTCATGATGGTATCCACTGACCGTAAAGTTTAAAGTTATGCTCAACATATTGTTATATACCGCTTAATAACTTAAAAGAGTTTAAGAGACAAAGAGACTCTCGTTGTGTTGTCTCTTCTCTCATTTCTGCGTATGTTGTAGGTTCAAATGTGTTTTCTCAAGGCAATTCGCCACTATGAGCTGCACCTAATATGAGTTTTAATAGTATATAACAATAGTAGGCAATCATGAGCCACAACTCGCTGTTTCTGTATTGCATCCAATCATATACATTGTATTTTTTGGTTTGTCTATTTTATATATGCTGGTCATACCCAGATTACAATATTTAAATTGCCTCCCACCAAATCTTTCTCCTATGCAGCAAGCACCATTTTCTTCATCACCACCGCACCTTTTTCTTCCATTATTTTTCAATCTTTTCATTGTCTAGTCCCAGAATGGTTGAGTTTTTTAAAGCTATGTTCATCTTTTCAATCATTTCAAAGCTTCGTCAGCGATGTCAGTTCCTCCTTGTGACTTTGGAGCCAGTTGTGGAAGATTCGAATTGATGTCCAAAAGAATAATGATTTAATGGAGTTGACACCTTGCAAGGGAGTTCATGTTGATTGAAGGTAATAGGTTTGAGCGTCAGCGAGCGACCGAAAAGAAAATTTCAGCTTTTCAAAGACAAAAATGTTTTGTTCCACCACCATGTTATTAAGAAGCCAAATTCAAATATTTTTTTCCATTTTCTTTTTTGTTTTATAGGTTAATAGCGCTAAGCCCCATTTGCCTAGTTGCCGTTTCAACAACAGCTTTGTTGCTTGGTAAATCGTTCCTTCTAAGTTTTGACATTAATAAACTTATGGTTACCGGTATTATCACCTGCTCAACCAGTCCCATCAATATCGCTAATATGTTAGTAGTTATTAACAGCGTTAACAATAGCACCTGGGACTCAGCGAGCCAAGAAAGGTTTAAAACCCCACCTAAAGAGAGTCTCAAATTAGTGATCGCCATTATGCTGGTAGTGAGCGTAGCTAAATCTAAAATGTGTTCTTTTATCGTTAAGGGCCTAAAGAGCCGTGAAGAAATGCTTGGGACCCAACGATACCCGTATGTCCCACCATGATCGTTTATATTATGTTGCTCCACGTGATAGCTTAAAAATCAAAAGACAAGCAACATCGTAATCCAATCTTTATTTTCATATCCACTCTCTGCTTCTCGTTGAGGATCTTCCAAATATTTGTTTGCAAATGTTTATCTTGTGTGCTTTGATTATGGATTTTAGACTAGTTATTAAGTGTAGATGTTTGGTTGAGTTGATACAACAGAACATGAAAGGTCTAGGAAAGATAGACAGAAAGAGGAAATATATGGTTCATTGGGCAATGGAGTCAAAATAAGGTCATGACAAACTCTTCAAGGGATATGGGATATCAAAGGGAAAATCTAACTTGGCCACAGGATCCTTTTGTTTTTGGAATGAGATGGACATTAATGATTTGAAAAGAGAGGTTTAATTCTCAACAAAGGGAACTTGAAAACATAACTTAACAAAAAAGAGATATTTGATAGACAGGGCTAACCATAAGTTATACAAACATTCTTTAAGCAAATAATGACTTCAAGACAACTTTTAAAATGAAATCTAAGATTCGGGGAACACCCTATTTCCTCAAAGGTTTTATTTTAAAGGACTTAGAAAACATAAAAGATTCACTGATAATTGCAGTCATAGAAGAGGGAACACCTAAATAACATCTATGCTTACAATTATAAAGACCTTCAAAACAACTATTCAAGCAATGGCAAAGGGCAAGATCAAAACCGACCTCTTTGATTAACTTAAAACAATGGTACTTCAAAGGGATACTTCAATAAAAACTTTCAAGTGATAGCAGGCAAGCAGGGAGAACCATAAATCATGCTGAAACCAACTATTTGAGTTATTAAGGAAATAAAAAAGCATGAAGACTAAAGAGAAATTTTAGAGCCTCTAAAATACTTTAGCAGAAGAAAACATAAAACAGTGAAGGATGAACAGGTCTAAGGTGCTTCCAAGAGTCATTTCTTAGCCTAAAAATTTCAACCTACTGTAGTAAGAAATTATCGAACATAATGAAAACAGGAGAAAACATTAAATAGTTCAGAATACTTCACCAACAGCCAAGCTCATGGATCCAATGATAGAGCCTTCTCAAGAACAATCATGCAACAACATCATCAAGACATCCAAGACTTCAATTTGTTTTTCAACTTCAACAGACTTGTATATTTATTTCAGAGAGTTTCAGTGTTACAACTTGTAATCAAACAACAACCAACAACCAACCAATAAAGTGGCCCCTGCGTTCATTAATCCGAAAGGCATTTTGACATACATAAAGGTACCCCAAGGTGTGGTAAAAGCAGTTTTGATTTGATCACTTGGGAACACTAACACCTGATTGTACCCCGAGAACCCATCTAATAGGGATATTCTTCTTGACCCAACTACCCTTTGAAGTATATGGTCCATCCTGGGTAAGGGGTAGTTTTCCTTTAAAGAGGCTCTGTTTAAATTTCTGAAGTCAATACAGAGCCTGATTTCCCCTGTTTTCTTTCTAACAGAAACTAAGTTTGATACCCATTCTGAAAATCTAATGAGTACTATGATCCCAGCATTATACATTTTCTCAATTTCTGCCTTAACTAAAGGTAATAAAAGGGGATTTATTCTTCTTATTTTTTGCTTAAAATGCTTTTGATTTTCCTTCAAGGGGATTTTATGCTGGATGATGCTGGCATCATATGATTTTAAGTCTTTGTATTCCCAAGCAAACATCTTTGAATTCTTTGAAAAGCTCTATGTATTGCAATTTTATGTGAGCTGGGAGGGTGCTGGATAGCTTGATCATCTTGGGTTCTGCTAGACTGCCTATGTTATGCTCTTCTACATTTGTTTCCACAGGCTCCATTCTTGGTTCTTTAGCTACATCGTTGAGATAAAACATGTGTTCTAAAGGTGTGAGACCTCTTGGGATTTTATCATTTTTGCATTGTAAGACTTCCAAGTCTTCTTGGTCTTCATTGTTAATTATTTCTACTTCAAAAGGATTCTCACAATTATTTATATTAGCAAGATATGTTATTTCAGCCTCTGGGATTTGTTCAATATATAAACAGTTTTCTTTATGGCTAGTTCCTGGTGTTGGTATGCTGAAATCATTTTCTGATTTCAAGAAATCATCTATGTGTTTGTCGGATTCAAACACCTACCAGTGATATTCGTTATTAGGCACAGCAGGTCTCTGTTTCACCTTTATACTGAGTTGTTCATTTATCTCAGGTACTTGGCAATCGCTGGCAGTGAAGGCAAGTTCATTTGCTAGATGATCCAGTGCTCTAGGGATGAAAATGAGTTCATATTTTTCGAAAGTTTTTAAAAATTCAAGGGCAGCATTTCGATATTCCCTAAGCCTTGGATTCTTGGCTGAGTATTCTCCTTTGATTTGTTTGATGATAAGTTCAGAATCCCCTAAAATATATATCTTTTGGGCTTCTAATTTTTTAAGCAGCTGCAAGCCCAAGAGAAGTGCTTCATACTCAACAATATTTTTAGTGCATGGGAAGTCTAACTTGTATGAAAAACTCTGATTTGTGTTTTGAATCCAGACACCTGCCCCCGCACTAGTTTTATTACGGGATCCATTGAAATTTATTGTCCAAAGTATATTTGACTCATTTTCATTTTCTTGTTGCTGTAGATTGTCAATGTTTTGAAGTTGATTCGAGGTAAGATTGGATTGTTCTGGTGAACTGATTGGGTCTATGTTTTCTTTACCTTGTTGAGTAATTTCATCTTCGTTACATAAGATAAAGGAATCTAAACTTGATTGAATAGAATATATTGGAGTGTTGTTTGGTTTTTCCATGTTACTCACCATGTACTTCATGTGGGATTCTCTGTATAGTCTTCTGTTTTGGTTAAAAACAGGGATGGTGGCATACGACATGTCCATTTGAAGGCTTCCTTGAAGTTTGGCTCCCCATGATCTTGATAAGAGCATGCCATACTTAGGGGGAATGTCAGCTACAACTATATCCATTACTAGATTCTTGGCAGGGATATGAGCTAGGTTAACACAT
The DNA here is from genome assembly GCA_034641835.2 of Pinus albicaulis. Lineage (NCBI taxonomy): Eukaryota > Viridiplantae > Streptophyta > Pinopsida > Pinales > Pinaceae > Pinus > Pinus albicaulis. Next base: position 144,709 of record JAXQQM020083098.1, on the reverse strand, counting down.
AAATCTTTGATTAAACCCAAACATTTGACTCTGCTTGAGTCAAAGGAATACAAATATTTGTATGGTTTAGTAATTTCTAAGCCTAAGCTTTCCATTACTACCTTGGGCATTAGATTGTGCGAAGCTCCAGAATCTAACATGGCATTGTGTAGAATTTTATCGTGTATGTTCAAACTAACGTAGAAGGGAGGGACTGGTCCTTCTTGATATTTTCCTTCAACTTCTGGGCCAAACAACAGCTCAGGTTTGTCATCTGTCAAGTTTAAGGTGTCAGTATCACTTCCTAAGTTTAAAGCTTTCAAGACTTGGTTTTTGTATACTTCTTGGGTTACTAGTTCAGCTAGGGCGATGGTAATCTTTATCTTAGAAATCTCTCCCTCAAGGCTGAAAGGAATAATTGACTTGTTAATATTTACATATGTTTTTTCAATTGAATTCTTTTCAGCAGCTTTGATTTGCTGAACCTTGTTTGGACTAGCGATAGGAATAGTTTTATTAGGACCACTAGCTGAAGTGCTAGGGGTACTCTGTTCAACATCTGGCCGGATTGCCTTGTATTTGTTTAAATCTGGTTTTTTGGCCAAAATGTTGGTCTTTTCTGCTGTCTTTTTGGGCTGGTTTTCTACGTTTTTCTTGATAGTAGTGCTAGTATTCTTATCTTTTGAATTCTCTATACTTCCCTTGCTCCTAAGATCATACTGTTTGTGTACCTCCATGATTGCATTTTCAAAACCTACTCTACAGTCATCAGAATCTTCATAGGTGTTTTTATTTTGATCATCCGAGAAGAACCCTTGTTCCTCCTCAGTGAGGAAAAATTCATCCCCACTGTCTGATCCAACCAAGTTTACATGTGATTCTTCCAACCTTTCCAACTCCCTATCTTCCTCGTATTGATCTACATAATTCTGTTGAAAGGGAGGTCTTATTTGTTGGTCACTTTCTTTTTGCTTATCTTGATTGCTATCCCTTCTATAATTCTGATTTCTATTTATGTTTTGATTGTTTTGAAGTGCATTCTGGTTTTGATTTGCTTGTGCTTTCTTAATTATGCTCATCTCCTTCATCATCTCTTCCATCATCCTCTCCATTTTTGAGCTTGAAGTAGAAGGAGGGGATTCCTCTCTGAAAGATACTCTCTTTTCAGTTTTCATTCTCGCTCTTTTTTCTATTAAGTTGACTTCCACAGAAAGAGCACCCCTTTGCATATCTTCAAGAGTTGAAAAATCTCTTTCTCTTAGTGAATAAGTCATGTCAGAGTCAAATCCTTCATGAAATTTATTTAAGGCTGAGCCTTGTGGGGGCTTTAGTTCTGGGGAAAGTGTGTTATATACACTGTTAAATCTAGTACAATATGCTTGTACACTTTTCCCAGGGTTTCTACGGAGGTTATTGTAATCAGCAAGGACTTGGAGAGGATTCTTCTTCACTTCCCATTTGTTTAGGAACGTTTGATGGAAGGCTTGGAGATCATTAATACTACGGGGGGCTAAAACTTTAAACCATTTTCTTACTTCTCCCCCTAAGCTTTGAGAAAATAATCTAAGTTTGACAGAATCATCATCGATCTCATTTCTGTCAAAGTAGTCATCCATCTTATCCACATGTTGTGATGTAGTTACAGCATTGCTAGCATCATATAATGGAATTTTGGACTGATAGTCCTGTGGAAGGTTGACTAACGGTACAGGAAGGACTAAGGGAGCATATCATGCTACCATGATATGTGGTGGGGGTGGATTTACAAGGGGTTTATTGACAAGAGGAGGTGTGGGCTGAAGTGGAGTGGTCTGAACAGTGGATGAAGGGTGGACAGAAGTGAATGGAACAACAGTAGATTGCTGAGCTGATCTTGGATGAGAGACACCTAGGTTATGAAGGAAGTGTAAATCAGGAGGTGTTGTTTCTCTACTATCAGGATGTTCACTTGTCTTAGGAGGTGAAAGTGAAGACTCAGAATCTAGTTGATCTAAATCACCAAATGACCTAGTTCTAAAGGGATTGACAAATTCAGCTTGTGATTGTTGTAGAGCTAAAAGATTTTCAGGGATCGAATTAGCTCTTGGAGGTGATCTGAAGATAGTTGAAGATTCTATCTTAGGAGACTTCCTAAGGATTATTTCTGGGTTATCAACTATCTTAGGTGGATGGGGATTAAGATGACCTCAAAGTGTGTGGATGTGCATACAGGAGCCCACTGTCATCATTTTTAGGCAGGCGGGCTGCATGCATTTATTTCTTGTCGATGTTTTGTGATTTGGAAAATCAAAATACAAGGAAACATCAGAACCAATATTTAGAGTTCCAGGATCTAGTCCTCCTGTTCTCAGACAGGGATCTCTCAAATATTTGTTTGCAAAGGTTTATATTCTGTGCTTTGATTATGGATTTTAGACTAGTTATTAAGTGCAGATGTTTGTTTGGTTGGGTTGAGTTGATACAACAGAACATGAAAGGTCTAGGAAAGATAGACAGAAAGAGGAAATATTTTGTTCATTGGGCAATGGAGTCAAAATAAGGTCATGAAAAAATCTTCAAGGGATATGGGATATCAAAGGGAAAATCTAACTTGGCCACAGGATCCTTTTGTTTTTGGAATGAGATGGACATTAATGATTTGAAAAAAGAGGTTTAATTCTCAACAAAGGGAACTTGAAAACATAACTTAACAATAAAGAGATATTTTATAGACAGGGCTAACCATAATTTCTACAAACATTCTTTAAGCAAGTAATCACTTCAAGACAACTTTTAAAATGAAATCTAAGATTCGGGGAACACCCTATTTCCTCAAAGGTTTTATTTTAAAGGACTTAGAAAACATAAAAGATTCTTGAATAGACTACGATTGTGAAGGAGAACACTGACCTTTTATCTGTACTTTAAGTATGAAGACCTTCAAAACAATTGTTCAAGCAATGGCAAAGGGCAAGATCAAAACCGACCTCTTTGATTAACTCAAAACAATGGTACTTCAAAGGGAGACTTCAATAACAGCTTTCAAGTGATAGTAGACAAGCAGGGAAAACCATAAATCATGCTAAAACCAACTATTTGAGCTATTAAGGAAATAAACAAGCATGAAGACTAAAGAGAAGGTTTAGAGCCTCTAAAATACTTGGGTGAAGAAAGGCTTATAGAGCAGTGAAGGATGAACAGATCTAAGGTGCTTCCAGGAGTCATTTCTTAGTCTAAAACTTTCAACCTACTGTAGTAAGAAATTATGGAACATAATGAAAACATGAGAAAACATTAAATAGTTCAGAATACTTCACCAATAGCCAAGCTCATGGATCCAATGATAGAGCCTTCTCAGGAACAAGCATGCAACAACATCATCAAGACATCTAAGACTTCAATTTGTTTTTCAACTAACTGATATTTGTACTATTGTTTGATTTTAGGTGTTACAACCATAATCAAACAACGATAACACTCTACTCATCTTGTTTAACAGCTATATAAAGAGGATGAGGTGAGATCATTAAAGATCTCAGTGGTCTTGATTAAACTAGCTCATATGAGCCTCCAGAGGTCAATGAGGATATTCACATACATATCCTCTGCATTAAATGATTTTCATAATGATTTCAAGCTCGGTAGGAGTTTTTTTGACCTTTGAGGAATTGTGTGGTGATGAAGTAACTCTGCAGATATTATTTGCATTGAAATTCCTGGCAGAAGTAACTTCTTCGGCTGTGTCGAGGAAAAAATATGATCCTGCTCAATAAATTCGGCTCCTGTTTGAATACTTTGAGGCACAAGTGGTGCTTTAGTCGCTGGGAGGAATCAATTTTCCTCCATTCGTGGCGGTGGAGGGTTTCTTGTCGGTGAAACCTTTTGGATTTTCTTTGAACTCTGTTTTAACCTGGGGATTAGGTTTATAATGATCATTTTGGGCCACAATCCTCGTAAATAGTCCATTAATCCTTTTCTCTGATAATTTCCTGGTCTTCAGCGCTGATACTCTTTCTCTGTGCTTAATCCATGTTTTCTTGTTGTCGTGCAGGGCTGCGTAGGGTTCATAAGGCATCTGTGCTCAATAGAACATGACGAAACGTGAATTTAAAACCTGGAGGTCGATTTTCCTTGGAAAATCGAAAGCAAGAGAGTCGTCACCCTCTTCCTTCGAATCGTTTTCGAACATAGTAAAAAAAACATTAATCCCTGCAAAATACAAACGAAACGTTATAAAATCCATGCATTTATTGGTTAACTTCTACAGAGGCATATGGAGGGAGCATGGTCGTTGGATGGCATCATCCAACGGTCCAGATTTATCGAGAGTGATCGTGGAGTGAGTGAACGGAAGATAAAATCTGAGCTGTTGATCTATAGAGATTGACGGTCGAGATTGAAAAGGGCGGTCATAAGAGAAGGATGAATCTGAGCCGTCGATCACGCAGAGATCGACAGTTGGGATCGGGTGATGGAAAGTCAGCCGAGGGGAATCGTTGACTGGGCAACTTAATCGGGCGATGAAATATGGACCGTCGATCTGCAGATCAGATCGACGACGGAGATTGATCTCCTGTGGTACGAAGGCTGGTTTATCGCGCGGGCACTTCAATTATACATCGGATACTTTTGAGGAGCGATATCCGTTGGATGAGTGGGCCCAGATCGGATGGCGGAGATCGATTTCGTTGGGCATCTTAGTCCGGACTATAACGCGCGATGGACAACGGTTTCATGGCGGTTTTCAAATCGGACAAGGGACACGCGTCACACAGCGTATGGAATCGCTGACCAATGGAAGAAAACAACTTTTGACCCGAAGGCGGTGCGAAATATACCACGCGGTTTAGGAAAACAGCGCACGGTTGGGGGGTCCACAGGAAGGCGCACTCCGCACCGTCCGATCTGTGGAGAAAATCAACGATGGATATTGCTCCATAATTTATACGGGCGGGTTTTTAATAAAAATAATAAAACGATGGGTTTTATCAAAGGTTTTATATGTTCCGGTGGGGAAATATATTTAAAAATGGATAAGCGCCCGAGTGTCTTGGCGCCTGGTCCTGGCGCCCGGGCGTATGGACGGAAAGGGCCAAAAAACTTAAGCCCAAGGGGCTTAAGTCCAATACATGAAAATATGTATTTTTAATGGTTTCGCAAGGATTTTTGACGGATTTCAGGGTTTCGATAAGGCCAAGAATGATTCTTAAACCTTATAAAATGGATTTTATGAAAGGGAAAAAAGGAAGAATTACGAAATTGTGGGGTTTTCATGGGAAATGGAGGGATAGAAAGAGAGGTTAGTTGGAAGAAAAGGAAGGGAAAAATGGGGTTTTGCAGTAGCATTTTGGCTTTGGAAATCAGCAGGATTTCTAAGTTCTGAAAGGAAACAGAAGTGAATATTATCCAAGGATAGGATATTATCAAAAGTCTTCAAGTATCAGCAATTTTAGTAATGAAATTGTTTCTTGAAGGCTAGCCAACATCATTTAGCCACCATCTGATATGACAAAATTTTATGGGTGGCTAACATCGTGCACTTTTTGTATTTCATAGGGTCCGAGCCATCGTGTCTGGAGTTTCCTTGGAAAATCCTGAAACCTAGAATCATATAGGAGTGCCCAGTCTCCTTCGTGGAAGATCTTTTCTTTGATCAGGGTCTCTGTTGTTGGATTAACGTTGTGTGTTGAAGAGCAGAGAGCCTAATTTCATATAATTCATTAATTTGTTGCAGTATTTTGGCCTGGGCTTCATTTAGATCTAGACCCACCTTTTGAGTTGTTCTTAATGTCTGAATTTCAAATTCTATTGGGAAGATGGGTTATTTTCCAAATACCAATTGGTATGGTGAATATCCCATAGTGGGTCTCCACGTTTTTCGATATGCCCACAATGCTTCTGGAAATTTGTAGGCCCAATCTCGTCTATGTGAGGCAAAGGTTTTTGTCAATATAGATTCAATCACTTTGTTCGTGCTCTCTACTTGGCCATTGGCCTGTGGGTGGTATGGGGTTGTAATCTTGTGCTCAATGTGGTAGTTTTGTAGTGTTTCAACTAGTTTATTACCTACAAACTGTTGTCCTCCATTTGTGATTATGTCCCATCGGAGACCATATCGCACAAAGATTTGGAAAAGAAACTGTATTACAGAGTCCTCTATAGCTTTTGAAATTGCCTCTGCTTTGACCCACTTAGTGACATACTCAGTTGCAACTAGGATGTATGTTTTTTGGTTTGAGGGGGGGCTAATAGGGCCAACAAAATCAAGCACCCAAATTTCAAATGGTTCAATCACTAGTTGAGGTTTCAAAGGCATTTCATCAGACTGCCCAGGGCGACCTACCCTTTGGCATCTATCACAGGCCTGCACAAATTTTTTGGCATCTTTAAATATTGTAGGCCAACAATAGCATGTTCGTAAAACCTTATGGGAAGTTCTACAATCTGCAAAATGCCCACCACATTTCCCATCATGGCATGCTTTCAAAATATCAAATACCTCGTCCTCCCAGAGACATCTTCTTATTTTCATATCTGCCCCTGTGTGAAATAGGTAGCCCCCAATCCAAGAGAATCAGGTACTACGTTGTATTATCTGTTTTCGTTCATTAAGGGATAGATGTTTAGGTAATTTACCTATTGCCAAATAATTTGCTATATCAGCATACCATGGTGTTCTGACAGTAACAGCGAATAAATTTTCATCTGGGAAGTGGTCTTGAACTTCTTCTGTATCTGTTGGCTTTGGCATTCTTGACAGAAATTCAGCTACAGGGTTCTCTTTCCTAGGTCGATCTTTGATTGTAATGTCGAATTCTGCAATAAAATCAACCATCTTGTTACTCTTCCATTTGTAATAGGTTTATTTGCTAAAAATTTAATGGCCGAGTGATCAGTATATAGTACTACAGGATACCCTATTATATAATGTCTAAACTTATTTATAGCATGTACTACAGCTAAAAATTCCTTCTCAGTCACAGTATAATTTAATTCAACAAGGGATATATTTTTGCTAATGTAATAGATTGCATATGGATTCTTATCTTCCTCCTGCCCAAGTACTGCTCCAATTGCTGTGTCTGAGGCATCGGATGAAATTTGGAATGGAAAATTCCAATTTGGGCCCCTCAGCACTGGGGCTGTTGAAACAAGCTTTTTCAGATCATTGAAGGCATTGTCACATTTATCTGTCCAAATGAAATCAACATTTCCAGTTAGTGCATATAAAGGTGCAGCTATTTGAGAATAATGTTCTATAAATCTTCTATAGTAACCAGAAAATCCAAGAAAGCTACGTACCTATGTTTGTGTGGTGGGTGTGGGTATTACTTGATTAGGAATGTCTTTCAAAGGATCTTCTTCTTATTTATTATCAAATGCTTCCTTGATCATGTGACATTGTAGATGAGATTTGATTTGTGTTTTATTAATAAAACTATTTATGATATCATCCTTTGTTTGATCTTTAAAATCAAGAGCATTTTCTAAAGTTAGAGGTGATCTCATATTTTCCATAAGATATGATATAGGTTGTTTTCTTGTTTTGATTATTGATAGACTTGGCTAGGTTGGGGGATATAAAGCTAAATTCTTAACATGGTTTCCCCTTGTTATTGTCATGTTGCCTTGTCGGCATCCAATATAAGCATCGACAGTTGCCAACCAAGGTCTACCTAAGATTAACGGGTGTCCTTCTAGATGATTCTTTGGATTTATAACCAGGAAGTCAGTAGGGTATTCCCAGGAATCTACAGATACCATTACATATTGTAGTGTACCTTCTAGTTTGACTACCGATCGGTCAGCCAATTCCAATAAGGTTGTTGTTGGTTCTAGCGATGTAATGCCAAGTTTTTGACAGGTGGTGGTTGTTAGGATATTGATTGCTACTCCCAAATCAACTAAGGCATTTGGAAACAATTGCCCATGGATTTTCACTATCACTATAGGATTTCCTAGGTCTTCATATTTTACAGGTGTTTCCATTCCTGATAATAAGTCAGATAAAGTACCGACTATTTGGACTGTTGGATTGGTGGTTGTTCTCCTCTTTGGCTTTTTTATGCATAATTCCTTAATGGTTTTTGCATATATAGGAATGTCTTGGATAGCTTGGAGGAGAGGGATTTTTATACACAAATTTTTTAATTCTCCCAGAAGGTCAAAATTAGGATGTTCTAACGGGCGTGGTATGATTAATCGTTCTGGGAATGGTGGAGAGGAAGTTCTTACTTGTTGTTGATTTTGTTGTTGAACCTCCTTCTCTTTCTGTAATGTTTGTTCTATAGGTAATGGATCTTCAATATAAACATCATTATTTCTCTGTATTTCTACTATGCGCCCAGACCTTAATTGAAGCTCATTACACTCCCTCAGTTCAGTTTCTAATTCCGGGGGTTCCATTATTTGGACAGACTGAACTGGCCTATTGTTTGGGTTTGGGTTGGGCTGGGCTAGGAGTTGTGGTCTTAAGTTGGTCTGGGGGTTTGTATAGGGAGCTGGCAGTGTCAGTTGAGAGAGAGGAATTGTTCCAATTCGCTGATTTGTAGGTCTTTGCCATTTTGACTGCCAAGCCTGACTCTGGGAAGTAGAGGGGGGAAATTGTGTAGGATAGTTATTATTTTTCCAAAACGGTGGGCAGAAAGGAAAGCTAGGCCAATTATTTTGATTTGTTTGATTTGGCCAAGATTTTGTAGGGAATGGTTGTTGTGACCAATTGGGGAAAGGTCATTCATTTTTCCACATTCTACTATATTGCTGAGCATTGTATTGAGGAGGCTAAAAAGAAGAAAATGGATCAGTTGGCATACCTGATTGCCGTGGTTGCCATTGTCGGCGCTGATTAAGAAAACATACCACTTCCGATTCTTCTTATGCCTCCTTATAAACTGCTTTTAGGCCAGGAAGTGAAGGACATCCTTCTGTAGGATGATCTTTCGTGCAAATGGCGCAGAATTTGATCACATCCAATGGGAATTCTTTGTGGCTGTGTTTCTTCCTGCATCTGGGACAGAATATCGCGAAATTTTGCTCTGCTTCTTCTTGCTTTTGTTTGGCTTGCATGATGTTGAACTGCATTGTTAGAGTCCCAAGTATATCTGTCTTGAAATCTTCTAGCAGATTTCCAATCTCTGCACGAGTCACACCTTCATTAGAGGTCTTATTGTCTCTTGTAATCATATCACGTTCTGTTGACTTTAGCCTTGTATTTCCCCTTGAACTCCTGATACATAAATCAATGATGTTAGCATAAATTTCCTGATATATATCACCTTTTCCCATAATATTCAATGTTTCAACCCATTGATATTTCATTCCCCTAATTTATGTAGTTTTCAATACATTATTAGGTAAGGGTAAGGATGCATAAGGGGATCTCTGAAGATTGTATTGAAACCATTCCACATATTCTTCCAAGGTTTCATTTGGTTTTGCTATCATTTGAAATATTTCATCTTTTAGTTCCCGAGACCTACAATAATCTTGATACTTCTTTAAAAATGCATCTTTCATCTGATCCCAATCAGTTATGACACCCCCACCTAATCCCATAAACCATCGTAAGGCTACCCTTTTAATGTAGAAGGGAATAGTTTTAGTTTTTGGGGATCGGTGGTATAATCATATCCCCTGCATAACACATCAAATTCAAACAAAAACGCATCTGGATCTTCTGATGTTAAGCAATGAAATTTGGGAATATGTTTAAGGGGAATGGCCTTCATAGGTGTATTGTCTGCAGTATCTACTATAGGATATGCAGCGTAGAGGTTTGCCGGGGTGTCTGCTGGTTCTGATTTTGGTTATGGGCCATTTGGTAAAAAATGTGCCAATATCCCTCTAGGATCTCCAAGGAATTTCTAGGCTGACTAACAAGAGTAGGAATGGCTTTAACAACACTTCCCTTATCTAGAACAATGAGTGTTCCTTGTTGGCCTACTGTTTGAGGTGATTCAAGGCCTTGGTTTTGAATAAGCTTAACAACACTTCCCTTATCTGGACTGTTTACTGGTTGGGTTTTTTCAATAGGAGATTTTGGGTCTCCTGTTTCTCCTACTTCCCCTTCTCCTTCACGAATATTACTAGAGTTCCCTTCTTGAGGGGAAATTATGCAAAGATTCTCAATTTCTTGGGAATATTGCTCAATTCCCTCTGTTTGACTATGTATCTCAGCAAAGGCTTCAGATGGTGACTCTGTAGCCTGAAGGAAACTAGTAGGTTGTCTATAGATAGCTTTTCTAAATCCTACTAATGGCTGAGATTCAGTTCTTTTAAGGATTTCGTCAATAAAATTTGTTCGCCCAAGGGTCACCGGTCCCTTATGTTTTTCAATTTTAGAAGGAATTTTGTTTTTATTAGTTGGTCTATTCATTCAAGAAAAAAAGCCTTCATTCCTACCTAAAGAAAGAAGCTTACCTTCTTCTGCTGTGAAGCGGGCTATGAGCAAGTGTGTTTCTTACCCAGTGCGCAGGTTCTTACCTTCCGTCTTTAATACCCAATTCTTCGCGAGCAGAAGAAAATCAGCTATGCATCACTCTGGAATGGCATACACTCTCCCTGGCAATGGCGCCAAAATGTTGGGTCATAAATAGGTATCTTTTGAACACCTAATTAGCCTACATTAATTATCAATCCGTGAGTGACTTTTTATTCCAAGAGTGTACTCTGTCTGAGGCTGCAATTAACTAAGAGTAATTCTATGAAGATGTAGTACAAAATGTTGAATACAAGAGTAAATGAATGCTTGTAAAGAAATCTAACTATAGTAACATAAATGGAAATGCTCTGAAATCTTAACTACATAAATCTGCAAACCATCGATCAGGGATATAGTAGCAGTAACTCTTTCCCTTAGAAATCAATGCAACTACAATCACACTGAGGCAAGACAACCAATATGGGAACTTAGAAGCAGTAACCAGTGTCCTCTACAGTTGGTGGTCTTGTTCTTAAAGCAATTGAAATGAAATCAAACTCAAATTTCTTGCTGATGAAAATAACTGAAAGGAAATTTAAAGGTTGGAAAGGAACAACAACTTGTAATTCCTATGCATTTAGAGCAACTGTAACCAATCTATCTACTAATCTGAAGCTATGAATCTGAAATGAACAATAAACAGAAATGGAACATCAACATGAATTGAACAACAATTATAATTTTAACGTAATCAAGAAACTAATCTCCAAACTCCAATCCTGTTGACAGCCAATACTACACAACAAATCAATTATAACAAATCATAAACCAATAGAACAGAAACTAGGATCGAATATAGAACAACAAAGCTTTATAGCGAATGCAAGGTAAATAAATAGCGAATGCACTTCTTTCAAATGATAAAATACCAATGCAATTCATTAATGATCACAATGAATTTGTATTCAATCCAACAGTAGTCAACCAAATCTGCAATCGAAATAAAATTCAAACACAACTTCACGCAACAATAAGCAAAGATTAAGAATACAAACATCAAGGTATTTCCACCAGAGTCGGGCCCATAGCACCAGTGAAATACTATTGGGCTACTTCAGAACTTTAAAAGATGAAACGAAATGCGTCTTTGATATTAATCAAACATAAATTATTACGGAGGCTGCTCTCTTAAAACCGAGAGTCAATAGAAACAATATTACAGAGGAAATGTTTGAATATATGAACTTTCGACTCCTTCATCACCAAATGACGTTGCTTTATATATCAAACCCTGACGGACAAGATGAGGAATAAGATGATTTTGAACAGCGATCCCTTAGGATCGAAGCATCTTGAGGGATTCACTTCCCTTCGTTTAGTTATCATCTTGGTTTACTTTGACCGAGGTCGAGCTGTCCCTTGCCTTTTCTTGGCAATGCGTTAAAATTTCCTTGGCTTTGGCTGGATGTGGTTTAACTCTGATGGAGCAGCAGTTGCATTAGTCTCAGCCTTGCCTCTGGTACAACTATTCACTTCATCTAATTCCTGTTTTATCAACAAAAAGAAACCTTTAGTCATCTTTTTACAATAAACATAAACCTTTCCAATTCTACCATAATTCTTATAATAAATTACCTTTATAAGGTAAAAGAAGTATGTTTATGGTAAAAGAATGAGAAAATACACAATGATTTCATACCTTTTTCGCTGCCCAACACCTGCGTGTTTTCCATTTTTGGTTGCAACTATTTTGGTCAGAAGGGCCTACGCAGCCATTCGAGGAGGCTCATTTGTGGGAGCTGCATTGGTGGGATTTTAGAGCTGGGGTGTTGGGAGATTGAAAGAAGAGCCATTTGAGGAGGTTGGCTGGGATTTTGGAGAGCAATGATTGACAGTAGCAGTTACAGTGCCAGAGAAAGAAATTGGAAGAGGGCCAAACTACAAAGGGTCTGGAATTAGAGGAAACCTTTTCTGCGTTTTTCTGGGTTTTGGGCAAGGATCACCTTCCCAAATTTCTAGAATTTTCTGAGCATTTTCAGTGGGTAAATAAGAGGCTGAATTCAAGCAACAATGTAGTCTTACAACAATGGTACAGTTTCTGGAGGAGCTTGCTCTTGGAGCAATTGGATTTTCTTTCACTCATCCCCTGGTGCTTGTAGCTTTCCTTGTGAAAGTCCATCTAAACCACTATTACTTCCATATATGTCATTGAAACAATGAAGTTTTAAAAAAAAATCCTAAATCAACATAGTAGTGCCTCAGTGGGTTGTGATCTAAACCAAAGACCAAAATGTTTAAACAATTTAGAAGTTAGTTCCTTGAAACAAAAAAACATACCCTTCTCCAAGAAGGTACATAATTTTCTCCAACAAAGGCACCCAAGGAATTTACAAAAGGAGAGAGAAGTGGAAAATTGGATTTATGCACTTGGGATGGACTTAAAGAGCAGAAGATCAGAAAATGACTTTCCCATATTGGAGAAACTGGAATCATGTCTTCCAAATATAGAGCAATATGATTGGAGTTTAAATTGGGCCTTAGAGCCATCTATGGTTTCATTGGTACAAACCAGATTCTTGGAACATCCAAGTGAGAGAGTCAAGCTTATAATTTCATCTTGTTTCAGTGAAATTTTGAGGATAACAACACCCTTCCCTCCCTACAATGATGACATTATGAAAATAATTTTCAAATTGATAATAGGAACATTTCGGGATTTGGAAAACTATGCAGGCTCTACATTTGGGAGGAAGCTTAAGGTTTTAGAAGTCATGGCCATGACCCGTACTTATAAGATCATGTTTGACTTTGAGTGTGATGGCCTGATTCTGCAGATGTTCCAATGCTTCTTCAACATTAGGAGACATCATTCTGACACAGTCATAGCACACATGCAGTCCATCTTGTCATCATGTATGGGAATCCGTGAGGCCATTTGCTGGGAGTTGCAGACTAGGTTGTTGGGCATTTGGAGGAGAGAGTAGTTGGTCTCACCTGCTGCTTATGAACTAGCCCAAAGGATGGTTGAGCAGAACATTGAGCTTTTCAAGAGACAGTTGACCAGGGAGGATTTGCTCCAGTTTGATGGATCATGCAGTAGAAGTGAATTGAGGAGGAAGGGACTTTGCTTCATTTGCAAAGGAAAATAGGTGCTTGATCACTCATGTTTGAGAGATGCAGATGAAGTGGCAGAGGTCTATCAGGTAGACCTTCCTTTTGTATGTCAGGATGAGGAATATTATCCAGATGAGTCCATGGGATCAAATGATGACGCTTTTGGGGAGCGAGAGCAGTCATGCAGAGTTGATGGCAGTAGGTCAAAGCTACATTCTAGTGTGCAGGGTGAGCAATCAGGGGACTCTATAGGAGATACTTTGGGTGATGATACTCTAGGTGATGAGACACTTGTGACGATTCAGCCATAGTAGCATATGATGGAGCCTGAGTTAGCAGAGGAGGATACTATGCACATCATGCATGATAGTCCTTTGGGGGAGAGCCAGATGGAGGCTCACATTGAGTCCATGATGGATATGTGGCTAACCTTGGGGTAAGCCATTGAGGAGGAGCATTCATATGCATAGACACCGAGTACGGTGACAATAATTGCAGATCCGTATCCTCTGGAGATGTTGGAGGTTGATGGGATAGTTATTTAGGGGGCTAGTAGATAGCAGGAGCATTACATTCCTGATCAGGAGAGGGATGAGCTGTTGGAGATGGTGGAGCATCCATTGTTGGGCCGACACACTGATGAGGTACAGATAGATGCACATGCAGTCAGCAAAGGTTCAGTACTTCCAGGGAGTAGCACTCTCCAGGAGTACATCGATGCGGCTTGCAGCATATCTTGCCCACTTTTGTCCATTATAGAGAGAAGGGCTTTCTTCTACAGGCAGTTTTCATTGGTAGACGGGACAAAGCAGTGTGAGTTGATTATGAGCTAGCGATAGTTCACTGGGAATATTCAGTGTGAAGTTGACACTACATTGGACTCTTATTCCAGGATATATTAGCGGGAGATCATGAGTTGGTACCCTCTTGATGGTACGATTTTCTTCGTAGGAAGCACAGCAGAGCAAGGGCCCTTAGACATAGCAGATGTTATAGATTCCAGCTGGCAGTGGGGCACAGGTCATCATTTATTCAGCACTCCATCCCGATTTCAGGAGAGCAGGATCAGCGTGGGATTGAATCAGGACTTGGATTGGAGAGAGGTGATGAGTTGGTACACAGTTGGTGGGGCAGCTTATACAATTAGAGGTACATCACAACATGGGCCAGGGAGCATTGCTGCTTTTTGGTAGACTTCACTTCTTGGGGCATCATCTATAGCCAGAGGTAGTGTTCAGTCTGAGCCATGGGACTTGGGTTATGATTGGCCATGGTGGCATTGGGGTATGGGAGGATTTTTTGTTCACAGATACAGGGAGAGATCAGTTTTGGATCCCGACATGGAGGGGTCTATTCTGAGTATCTTGACACAGGTGCATAGGTGCACCTAGGGGTTTGTATGGGATTCAGGCATTAGGTCTCATTTACATCAGGCCAACAGGGTGGACCACATATTTGGATTTCTTGAGGGCAAGCAATATTGGGGTGGAAGGTCTGTAATATTCCTCTTTTTGGTGTCACCCATGATAGGGTTAGGTGGGACTTCCAGAGTTAGGAGTAGACAGGTCACAGGTATAGATTGGTGCTATCAGTGGGCTCAGGGGCTTTTGGGAGGAGTTTTGAGGAGTTTCCATGGTGTCCATTGGAATTCGATTGATATATTCCATCATCCGAGCAGTTTGGCTTTTGTTCCAGTGCATTCTGACAACTTTCGGAAATTTGAGTTATTTGTGGGCTTAACTCAACTGATTACGCTCAAGGTGGCATTCTAGGAGGAACACATGATGGAACACCTTAGTGTAATAGCTCATTGGAACAAGGATGAGGATACCTACATGATGGGATAGTCCGGCATGATTTTTAGTGACCAGAGGAGACATGGTCGCCGATTTACTCTTTTTTGCATTAAAAATGAATATTTTAATAAGAGGGAAAAGTGCACCATGAATAAAATAATAATAAAATAATTCTCTAGAAGGCTCCAAGAGAGCTATAAAAGAAAAGAAGGAGGTCATTGAGGGATATCTTTGGATCATATCATTTTATTGTATGAGAGGTGTGAGACGTGGTTCTCTACTTCAGTTGTAGCCCCAAGACGAAAACCCTCGGGTGATTTGTGAGTGTTGGATGAAAACCAAACTCTCTTGAGGAGACTTCACTCAGAAGTTTCACAGAGCTTCAGGGATTGGTGTGAGGATCATTCAAATCTTCAACTTGAGCTTCATGATCTTCAGTGGGTTCAGTGACAGCTATTGCTGGAGAGAGAGTGTTGTTCAATTTTGAGGCCATCGCAGTGTAGCAATTCATCTTGGTGGCGAATTATCCATCTCAACTCTTTCTTTGGGTTAGATTTATATGTAACCCTAGTTATTATCTATAATAAATTTTGAGATTCTTCCTATTTTATGTGTTGATAAATTTCAGTGCTTATGTGTTTATATTACATGGAAATCTTCTGTTGAGTAAATAGTGATTTTATGGCATATTGTGGAGTTTATTTTTTTTTTGCATTTTTAGTTAAAATATCCCATCTGGGATATTACATTTGTACAAAATAAGACCTGTTGTCAATACTCCTATAGAGGTAGTAGGGTAAATGAAGCATATTAACCCTAGTAAAATGCATGAGTAATATGATATGATAGGAGTAAAATCTAGAGTACCTTCCCTCACATGTAAAATATTTCATGATGACCCTCATCAAGGGTGCATACCTCTCTAGAAAATGTGAAAATGGAAGATAGATTTGCAGTCTTCTTTGTGTCTAGGTTTAAGAAATGGCTCATAACAGCTTATGTCTAAATTGGCTCTTTTGAACCATTTTTAACCAACATTGGGTATGCTTATAGCATGGGCAATGGCATCCGAGGAGAATTCAAAGGTCACCCCTGCAAAGTTTGATTTTTCGTCATGTAGGTTAAGGATGAATAAAATTGTGAGCTCTGGGTGACTTTGTACCTGTCGTACTCTTTCACAAAAGTGAAAACATCCCACATTTTGGAAACATGTGACAATAATAGGAGAGGCATTAAGCTCCATTGTGCTTTGGGGTTCGAACCTATTAACCTTCCCACCCCTGTGTGGATGCCTCCTAGGCACTTGGCCTTCTTCACCACTACCATTTCCTCCTCCTCCTAACATTTTGATTACTGTTGTTTTGAAACAAACCCTAGATCTGCTTGTGAAGCTGATATGAGAAGTGATGGAGTGATGGTAAGAAGGCAGCGTTCGCAATTGAGTGAGAGGGATGAATGAAGGTGTAAGTGTATGACTGTAAGGGAGAGCTAGGACTTTAGGACAAACATCAGTTACTTATTATAATTATTCTCCGATAGTAACTTGTACTGATGCTAATTTTGAAATGGAGGGGGCAATGTAAGGTCACTTTGTTTTCAGTGTATGGAGCAGAGCCTTTAAGCTTTGATGGAGGACCAACTTCAAATCATTGCAACCACACTATTGTATCCTTGTTTGACAGATATCTCCTTGTTTGCAGGTGATGGAGGTTTAAACAAGGTTTTTAGTATGAATATTAGGGTTTTACCTTAGGGTTTGTTCAATTTCTCTTAACATCAAAACATCAAAAATCTTTGGAGGGAAAAACATGGCATCCACCTACCAATTTAGAAATTATTTGAAGACCCTTTGATGGCAGCTTGGAGGTATTTTTCATGTTTTTGGGTGTTTTCAGGTGTAGGAGGAGCTCCAAGTCCAACGCACAGCACCTGAACGCGTATTCGGGCCTGTCGGGTCTACCGAAAACGCAACACTTGCACATGTATTCGGGCATGTTGGGTCTACCGAAAACGCAGTGATTGCCCGTGTATTCGGGTGAAAGTGTAGCGCCTGCATGCCTCTGAATGGGCCTGTCAGGTTTCCTGGGTGAGCGCACAGCGTGCCTCTGAACACACAGCGCGTGCCTTTGAATGCACAGCGCAGTCAAATTTGCACAGGAAATGCCTCTGAAGGCACAACGCTTGAACCTGAAAGTGCAACGCCTGATAGACTTGCCCATTCAACCTGAAATTCACAATTTTCTCTCTTGGATTCTCTGGTGATCTTTTCAAGGTCACAATAAGCTATGTGAAGAACAAAATGATCTTTCATAGTCTACGAAATTAAATTTAACTTTGATAACCCACTTTTCTAACGTTTTTACTTCCTTTCTTTTTAACTGATATCCCTTTGACCTTTTTGCTTATAGTTGATAAAAAACACTGAAATAGCCTTTTCCCTTTACTCTCTGAATAATGAAAAATTCACCTTTGACAATTTTGGAGAGGGCTGCACACATTGGTATTTTCAAGGCTGTGTTTTTTCAATATAATTTTGAACTTGTCTTTCTTCCATTTTCTCACTAACCACCTTACAGTGTTGGTATGCAGGTTTGCTAAACATGGTGAATTTGACCTCGTTAATCTTGTAGGCAAGATATGTCTGCTTTTGACACCTTTGAGAAAATCACTCTTTCACCACTACCATGGGTTTTAAACAATGCCTTTCACCTCCCTAGGCCACTGCTGATTTGCAGGTGCCTAAATTTATAATTTAAAACTTCTCCACTGATACTGTTTACCTCTTTCACTAATCCCTAGGCATGGTAAACTCACTTTTGAAAATTTTTGGGGTGTCACACACAACAATCTCTTCA
Organism: Pinus albicaulis; assembly: GCA_034641835.2. Lineage (NCBI taxonomy): Eukaryota > Viridiplantae > Streptophyta > Pinopsida > Pinales > Pinaceae > Pinus > Pinus albicaulis. The sequence goes on along the minus strand of JAXQQM020083098.1, from coordinate 126,566 downwards.
AACCTTCTTTTTGTTGTCATCATGGAGACCTAACATCTTCATTTTACCTCCTTTGGCTATCTTTCCAAAACCCTAGGTTTTTGGGCTGCTTGAGAACAATTATTAGTGTTGTCTTTTAAGTTCTCTATAGCCCTTTCAAGTTCATTCTTTTTTTTCCAATTCACCTCACCTTTTTCCCAATTTTATATGTAATGTCTAAAAAACATCTTTTCTAGTTTGGTTTCTTTGTGTGCCTCCTTCATGTGATTTGCTACATTGGATCTTTTCTTGGCACATTGCTAGCCCATTAAGCCCAAAACCCTAGTTCTCTTCAAGCACACGTGCTTTCCTGTCCTCTTTCCATGAGTTGTATTGATTTAGGATCTGACCTCCTACCTCATCAAATTTCCGTTGATGGATCTCTTAAACATTTCCTTTTTGTATTGACTCTCTTATGAGAAAAAGCTGGAATTTCAAATAATTCTCCACGAGTTTTTCCTATTTCAAACTCAAAACACAGGTAACGCTGCCCTCTAGTATAAATAGAGCATTTCCCTAGCCACTAATGCAATATTTTCATTGATCAGGTGCATTATAACGCTCTCTTGCTGTTATAGGGCTGCGTTACCTTGGAAGAAGTAGGTTTAGTTTAGGTATGTATATTCCTTCCATATTTATCTTCTCCTCTGAGCTAATGAGGAGGTTATTTGACCTATAACAGATGCCCCCTAAAGTGTGTGGTCAGATATGAATACGATGGTCGAAATACTTTATAATGTGTGTAGTAGAGATAAAAAGATTGAAGGACTGAGGAAAACCTGAAACAACAACATATGTCAGAAAATATAGCATCTGTCTTGAGTCGGGCATTCCCATGCTCAGTAGCTGATCAACATGATTTCTCTAAAATAGAGTGTTGGCAATATGATGCAGAGTGTTGTCCTTGATGGAAACCTACTTGATGAATTTGTCCTTGATGGAAACTGACTTTTCCTATTTCTTAATGATGTAAATCTGATGTATCTACAGAGTAGTTCAGTTGTAATAGAGAGAAGCAAAGTTACAAAGAACAAAGGTAAAGAAACGAGCAGCACCTAAACTATCAATTGGAAAAATTGACAGAGAACAGAGTGCTGAAAATAGTAAAGTCACCTACCAGCCTTGGGTAGGAAGAAACAAGTACAGAAGCAGCAAAAGAGATTAAGTGCATAGCACTTTAAATTCAAGAAGAATGAGAAATCCGTAAGGATGAATTATTTGTTGATGGGCCGCAGCCAACTATTGTAGAGGAGAATTAATTTTTGTTATGGGCGAAGTATTTTTGCAGAAGGGATGAAGACATTCATAGTTCCAGACTATGGAGGAGTAGAGTTTATTTAAAGATAGTCATTTCGGGCTTTATGAAGGAAACTGAATAAAACAGCCAAAGACTTTAAATTTCTGAAAAGGGAGGACAAGTGGTCCCCACCACTTTAGCGCAAATCGCAAGATTGCAAGTTTTGAAGTTTAAATGTCTTGTTGATGTGGATATTTGTGATGTGCGATCATCACACCATCGCACGATCGCACAATCGCATATTACAAAGTGTTCCACCATATGTTTGATCGCCAATTTGTGATGCGATCCCATCACAGATCACAAATGTTAACTTTGCGCACTTTTTTTTTATCGTGCCATCGCATATCGCACATCGCAAATGGCCGACTGTGACGTGGGCCCAGGGTCAAAGAATGAAATCCAGTTTGTTTGAAGATTGAAGTTTGGGTTAAAAGTTCATTGAAATTTGAATAAAAGTAATGTTACAGGGGCAGTATAAAGTTTTAAAATAACCAGAGGGGGTGCCCCCGCAGTTGACCAGGAAATCAAGCGCTGACCATAGATCAATGGTGGAGAATTACTACGGGGGCACTGCATGCCAAGTCAGCATCAACCATTTGGTGCCTCCGCAGGGACCCACAGAGGGGTTTCGCAAATAGATTTTATGTTGAATGTGGGACCCGATTTCCCTTCGTATTATTGGTTCAATATACATTGTTGGGTTATGCCGTGATCTCAACCCTCAAGGCAAAGATTGAATATTATTGAAGGGCCCGAAAGGTTATATGAATATATATTACTTCTGAGTCAGCGGCACTAAGCGAAGGAAAGGAATCACGTGCGGAATAAACAGTGAAAGCGGATTCTGGTTTTCATTGCACCGCTTTCGACGGGCAAGCAGTATTCAAGAGGTTGACTCTGATTCCATAGAACGGGCGACACACGTCCCTGTACGACTTCACAAAACCTCTTGTCACTGCGTGCCATCGCACGTTATTGTTTGACCCAAGATGCCCAACGATACTGTTGTGCACCGTTGATTTGGAGGGAAGCCATCGGACGGTGGTCATATGAGGAAGATGCATGAAGATTTGCAGATTTATTAACCATTTGGTTATAGTTATAATATTATATGGCGGAGATAAAAATTACCTTTGGGGACGATTCGTGCATGGAAGAACGAAGATTGGGATTTCAATCTGGATTGGCTCGATTTTTAATACGCTGGATTATCTATTTTGACCCCGTCCAGGAATACCATTAGCAGTTCGTGGTTTTGACTCATGGTTTTACTAAAGGAAAAACTATATAAGGAGAAGAGAAATAAAAGAATGAGGTGTGCATGCGGTGGCATTGTCAACAAATAAATCTCTTTATGAGATATCTAGATGATTGAAATATATTTTCTGATAACAATGAATCTATGATGCACCTATGGAGTTGATCGAGGAAGTGATAAAGCTCTAAGAAGATTAGAAAAGAAATGATGAAGACCTGACGGAAGTCTGATGAAGAAATTAAAGAAATCTGGTGAAATATAGGGTTTGCTGAAGTATGTGAAATGAATTATCTAATCTGTTTTGCTATCTTAATGTTATCTGTCAATGATGTATTCATACAGATTTGGGTTGTTTGAATGTTGATTATAGATCAAGTTGTTGGTTGATTGGTTGATGATTCAATGAATGAATTGATGGGGTTATAAGTTTCAGTTTGATGAATTTTGAGCTTACATGTGTGGAGTGGATCCAGTATGAAAAGTGATGAAATGTGGTCCATGATGGTGCTGAAGGTCGAAGCCTTCAGTGAGGGGGTTGTAGCTCCCTTCCAGGAGAGGTTGGTAAATGAGAGCAGGGGGTAGTAGCTCCCTTCTAGGAGAGGCTGGTAAACGAGAGTAGGGGGTAGTAGCTCCCTTCCAGGAGAGGCTGGTAAACGAGAGCAGGGGGTTGTAGCTCCCTTCCAGGAGAGGCTGGTAAACGAGAGAAGGTTGTAGCCTTCTGCAGGTGGGTGCCTACGTGCTGGTATAAGTCTACACTAGTACAAATTGTAAGAATTTTTCTTTATAATAAATATTGAAGACAGAGACAATGCAGCAGTGGTTTTCTCCTGAATTAGGTTTCCACCTTAAATCCTGGTGTCCATATGTGTTGCTTATTTTTGATGGTGTGTACTGTTATTTCTATTCATGCTTACTGCTTATCTAATGAATAAATGATGCAATGATCTAATTAAAGACATAATAAGATCTCTGGACATACAAGTTGGATGCAGTAATGTAACATATGGTTTTAAGAGGAATGAAAACTAAAAATTGTCAGTCAGCTCTAAATACTGATTCACCCCCCCCCCCTCTCAGTATTTTCCCAACAATTGGTATCAAAGAAGGTCCTTCTACAGAATCTTGATCGCTTGAAGGAGATCCGTCACAATGGGAAGGAAGCAAAAGAAGAAGGCTACTCAAAAGGAGATATCTCAGAAAACATGTGCAGCAGAAAATGAAGAAGATGAAACAGGTACTGATTGTTGTTCTTGTGATCCACTTTCTTGTGCATGCAATGGTGAAGATAGTGAAAGTAACAGTATGAGTCTAGAAGAAAATCTCAAAATCAATGATGAAGATCCATTTAAAAGGAAGAAATCTATCTACCAAGATATGATCTCTAGAATGAATGGACAGATAGAAACAATGAAGGAACAGATAGAAATATATCAAAGATTGTAGGATAAAGTAACCAATTGAAGTGAAAGACTTGAAGCAGAAATCATCTGTCTGAAAGCAGATCTCGAAAAATCAAATAAAAATAATGAAGAACTTCTACAATCATTTGAAAAATAAGGACGTGAAGTAGAAATCATCTCGCTCAAAACAGATCTGGAAAAATCAAATAAGAAGAATGAAGAACTTCTACAAACATTTGAAGAACAAGAAAATGAGTTGAAGGAAGAGATTTTAAAATTGAATGATCAAGTAGAAGAAGGAAGAAGGGTCGAAGAAAGTATGAAGAAGCAATGCCAAAAATTGGAGGTTGAGGTAAATATTTTGAATGGTAAATTAGAAGAAAAAGATAAACTCTTGAGGTTTCAAGATAGTACTAAGATTCTGGACAATATTCTTAGTAGTCAAAGGTCTCCTTCTGTTAAATTTGGTCTTGGTTTTCATGAAACTGTTAAAGGAGAATCTAGTTCACAAGAAAGTGCTAAAGATTCAAAGGATATTAATGCAGAACCTGAAGTGTTGAAAGAAACAAAAGGTCAACCGACAATCACGAACTCTCAAAATAAATAACTCCCTCCTTTGATAAATAATGTTGAATGCTTTAAATTTCATAATTATGGGCATGTGGCAGCCAATTGCAGAAGCGGATTGTGTCAGTCACAAATAAACAGATTCTACACAGAAAGGTACTCAGGTTTCTTTAAGGGATATTGTTTTTCATGCAGCAAGTATGGTCATAAAGCAACTGATTGCAATAGAAGAAAGAATAGAAAAACACATTATGATCCCTATGCTTACTTTTCTTGTCACGCAAAATGTTATGCTTGTAACAATTATGGACATGTAGAAAAAGAATGCAGGATGAATAGATCTGAGAAATTGGATAATTTCCAGCACACTATAAGAAATTTCAAGCAAAGCTGGAAAAAGAAGGAGGACTGGTAAAAAACGTAGGGAATATTGACCCTACTGCAGTCATCTACTTCTAAAGCTTACTTCTCATAATGACTGCAGGAGTGATGTGAGATACATTATAGGAATCAGTAATGTATCATCACAGGGGGAGCAATGTATGATGATTCTCATGGTTGGTTTGGTAATTCTGGTTATGTTTATTTCTAATAGTGCATCTGATGTGACAAGAAAAGACAGGTACAGGTGGTACAAATTCAGGGGGAGATGAAGTTGTGAAAATTTTCTGTATTTCACTTTCCATATGCGGGTTTCATGAACTAAAGCTGTGTATACACGCGAGTTCCGCTGGAGACAGAAGCGTATGTTTTTATGATAAGAAAAATAGTCAGACAACTAAAGATCAGGAACACAGGTTCAGGGGGAGCATCAGTCTAACTACTAATGATTGCATTTCTTATGATTCAGAGATAAGGATAGATCATGCAAAGTTTGTTGCTGATGACTTTTGTCACGGTTGAGACCTTTTATACATAATTCCTACACATGTTACATCATGATTATGAAATAAACATATATCATGAAGATCTTGGTGATATCAGATCACATGGATGATTGCTTGACACATATTGTCTATTGAAGAAGTTGTTCTGGTATGATAATTCCTCTTGGGAAGAATATGTTGATGCTGCAAAGAACCTGAAGGCTTGGTTACTGATGTGCTACAACTGTTGGGTGTTTGCTGACAAATTCCTGAGTTAGCGTTCTTCAGCACAACTGCAGTGATGTTTGGTATCTCTGGTGATGTTTCAGCTCTCATATTTTTTGTTTCATTCTCTGATATTGGATGAAGATGCCTTGATGATTTGTTGTTGAAAGTGTTCAGGATGCACAGGCTAAGGTGGAGCATTGGTCATGTGGAGAGGATGCATTGTTGGCATTATGATGGTTCTGAAATATGATCTCTCTCTTGAGGTCTTTTTGATATTGGTTATAAAAAGTCATATTTGTAATTTGATAAAAGGGTCATATTGAGACCTATGATATAAATTGTAATATTCAGTCATGTAAGGACTTGTTCAAATCTGTAAACCCACTTCGTTGGGTAGTTGAGTCAAAATATGTAAACCCACTTGGTTTGGTACTTGAGTCACATATGTAAACCCACTTGGTTGGGTAGTTGAGTCAAAATATGTAAACCCACTTGGTTGAGTACTTGAGTCACATATGTAAATCCACTCGGTTGGATCATTGATGTAAGTATGAAGTCCTTGGTGATAGGAAAGGTCATAGACTCATGTACTTCATTGAAAAATATGTTTGAATATTCAGCATGAACTCAGGGGGAGCATGGTAACTTCATTACACATCAGATCTACAGAGCTCTTCTTTCTACAAGAGAAGAAAAACCTTGTTTTGATTTTGATCCGCCCTTTTCCCTTGATGTCAAAGGGGGAGAGTATCGTGGTGTTTGAATAATGGTTATAATAAATGTATCTATCTGTTGTGGTGATCAAATACCATCATGGTTTCCATCAAGTCCAAAGGGGGAGATTGTTGGCAATATGATGCAGAGTGTTGTCCTTGATGGCAACCTACTTGATAAAGTTGATGGAAACCTACTTGATGAAGTTGTCCTTGATGGAAACTGACTTGTCCTATTTCTTAATGATGTAAATCTGATGTATCTACAGAGAAGTTCAGTTGTAATAGAGAGAAGAAAAGTTGTAGAGAAAAAAGGTAAAGAAAGGAGCAGCACCTAAACTATCAATTGGAAAATTTGACAGAGAACAGAGTGCTGAAAATAGTAAAGTCACCTACCAGCCTTGGGCAGGAAGAAACAAGTACAGAAGCAGCAAAAGAGATTAACTGCATAGCACTGTAAATTCAAGAAGAATGAGAAATCCGTAAGGATGAATTATTTGTTGATGGGCCGCAGCCAAGTATTGAAGAGGAGAATTAATTTTTGTTATGGGCGAAGTCTTTTTGTAGAAGGGATGAAGACATTCGTAGTTCCAGACTACGGAGGAGCAGAGTTTATTTAAAGATAGTCATTTCGTGTTTTATGAAGAATATTGAATAAAATAGCCAAAGACTTTAAATTTCTGAAAAGGGAGGACAAGTGGTCCCCACCACTTTAGTGCAAATCGCAAGATCACAAGTTTTGAAGTTTAAATGTCTTGTTGATGTGGATATTTGCGATGTGCGATCATCGCGCCATCGCAAGATCGCATATTACAAAGTGTTCTGCCATATGTTTGATCACCAATTTGCGATGCGATCCCATCGCAGATTGCAAATGTTAACTTTGCGCACTTTTGTTTGATCGTGCCATCGCATATCACACATCGCAAATGACCGACTGCGATGTGGGCCCGGGGTTAAAGAATGAAATCCAGTTTGTTTGAAGATTGAAGTCCGGGTTAAAATTTTATTGAAATTTGATTAAAAGTAATGTTACATGGGTAGTATAAAGTTTTAAAATAACCAGAGGGGGTGCCCCCACAGTTGACCAGGAAATCAAGTGCTGACCATAGATCAACGGTGGAGAATTACTACGGGGGAACTGCATGCCAAGTCATCATCAACCATTTGGTGCCTCCGTAGGGACCCACAGAGGGGTTTCGCAAATAGATTTTATGTTGAGTGTGGGACCCGATTTCCCTTCGTATTATTGGTTCAATATACAATGTTGGGTTATGCCGTGATCTCAACCCTTAAGGCAAAGATTGAATATTATTGAAGGGCCCGAAAGGTTATATGAATATATATTACTGCTGAGTCAGCGGCACTAAGCGAAGGAAAGGAATCACGTGCGGAATAAACAGTGAAAGCGGATTCTGGTTTTCATCGCACCGCTTTCGACAGGCAAGCGGTATTCAAGGGGTTGGCTTCGATTCCATAGAACGGGCGACACGCGTCCCTGTACGACTTCACAAAAACGCTTGTCACTGCGCGCCATCGCGCGTTATTGTTCGACCCAAGATGCCCAATGATACTGTTGTGCGCCGTTGATCTGGAGGGAAGCCATCGGATGGTGGCCTTATGAGGAAGATGCACGAAGATTTGCGGATTTATTAACCATTTGGTTATAGTTATAATATTATATGGCGGAGATAAAAATTACCTTTGCGGACGATTCATGCATGGAAGAATGAAGATTGGGATTTCATTCTAGATTGGCTCGATTTTTAATACGCTAGATTATCTATTTTGACCCGGTCCAGGAATACCATTAGCAGTTCGTGGTTTTGACTCATGGTTTTTCTAAAGGAAAAAGTATATAAGGAGAAGAGAAATAAAAGAACGAGGTGTGCATGTGGTGGCATTGTCAACAAATAAATCTCTTTATGAGATATCTGGACGATTGAACTCTGTTGTCTGATAATAATGAATCTATGATGCACCTATGGAGCTGATTGAGGAAGTGATAAAGCTCTAAGAAGATCAGCAAAGAAATGATGAAGACCTGACGGAAGTCTGATGAAGAAATTAAAGAAATCTGGTGAAATCTAGGGTTTGCTGAAGTATGTGGAATGAATTATCTAATCTGTTTTGTTGTCTTACTGCTATCTGTCAATGATGTATTCATACAAATCTGGGTTGTTTGAATGTTGATTATAGATCAAGTTGTTGGTTTATTGGTTGATGATTCAATGAATGAATTGATGGGGTTATAAGTTTCAGTTTGATGAATTTTGAGCTTAAATGTGTGGAGTGGATCCAGTATGAAAATTGATGAAATGTGGTCCATGATGGTGCTGAAGGTCGAAGCCTTCAGTGAGGGGGTTTTAGCTCCTTTCCAGGAGAGGCTGGTAAATGAGAGCAGGGGGTAGTAGCTCCCTTCCAGGAGAGGCTGGTAAACGAGAGCAGGGGGTAGTAGCTCCCTTCCAGGAGAGGTTGGTAAACGAGAGTAGGGGGTTGTAGCTCCCTTCCAGGAGAGGCTTGTAAATGAGAGAAGGTTGTAGCCTTCTACAGGTGGGTGCCTGCGTGCTGGTATAAGTTTGCACCAGTACAAATTGTAAGAAGTTTTCTTTATAATAAATATTGAAGACAGAGACAATGCAGCGGTGGTTTTCTCCCGAATTGGGTTTCCACCTTAAATCCTAGTGTCCATATGTGTTTCTTATGTTTGATGGTGTGTACTGTTATTTCTATTCATGCTTACTGCTTATCTGATGAATAAATGATGCAATGATCTAAGTAAAGACATAATAAGATCTCTGGACATACAAGTTGGATGCAGTAATGTAACATATGGTTTTAAGAGGAAGCAAAACTTAAAATTGTCAGTCAGCTCTAAATACTGTTTCACCCCCCCCCCCCCCCCTCTAAGTATTTTCCCAACATAGAGATATCAATAATTTTTCCACCAATAAGCATAATGTGCAAGTGTCTGCCATAACAGGATCAGGCTGAAGAAGCTGTCTCCATAAACAATATCGCACTTGGGGAAGGGAACATAGCTTTAATGATGTAACCTTTGACCCAAGGTCTTGACCGCCGCTTCACTTAAACTGCATATTTCTCAACATGTGAATGAAAAAGCTGTCGTCGAACATGTGAGAAATCATATGATTACCATTCGATAATGAAAACTATTAACAGATGCGAAGGTGGCCACCGATAATGATGATGGTCCCTAAGATGCATAGTACAATCTAGCGAGTGTGAATAAAAAGAGTTGAAGTCGAACACTCATAGAATCATTCGATCAGGAGCCAATGATGAAGATTCCTAATCAAACACAAGATTACCTGCCATTGATTTCTGCAAGTATCTGGGTACTGATGGGTTTCTTGATCAACTTCCTAGATAAGATGTTGAAGTCGATAGGAAGAGATTTGTTGAAAGGTAGGCACTGAGGCATCCTACATCAGTCAACACGAAACGGAAACAAAATGATTTTTCTTTTGATGGAAATAATGAAGAGAAAATGGGGATAGCTGACGACAAATAATTTCTGGGATAATGAGTGGTTTGGTTGATAAGAGGAGCAATAGATAGTGAGATATGCTTGAACAATAGAAGGCACTGCAACAGGTTACTGGGCAGCTGAGGCTTAATGAACACCAAATAGTTTGTTATGATTTTATCGGTGTAGGAACACTGGGAGATGAAGGCTAATACTCATAGATGGTAGGGTTCAGCTAATTGCGAAAGAGTTTTCTGGGAAGTGCAATGTTCAAGATTTTTGCTGCCAAATCGACCTTTCTGTAATGTAATAGAGGTAGTATCCATTTTGTCCAAATTTTTCCCCGTCTGATTAGGTTTAACGAGTCTAGACGAGCAAACTCAGTGAATTTTTCATATTTAGAGAGTCTGAAAAATGTCGTAAAAGACAACTCCATTCCCTGTCTAATTAGGTTTAACGAGTCCAGATGAGTAAACTCGGTGAATTTTTCATGTTTAGAGAGTCTGAAAAATGTCGTAAAAGGAAACTCCATGTGGTACCTTTGTCATTTCTTGATAACCAGGCATGATAAAGGGAGAATAGTAAGCCCAAAATAGTTCATTTTCTGTGAGTTAGTCCATCGAAGCCGAGAAAGTGAGAAATCTATGTTTGATGGACGTCTACCTCATTTTGTTATGAGTATGAGGAGACGAAGTCAAATCAGTACTCTTTGTGAAATTTTTTAACAATTCCAACAAAGAAAAATTCAGTTCTCTCCATGAAATTTTAACGAGTCACGCGGAGAAAACTCGGTCACTTTTTCTGTTTAAAGATATTTGAAAAATAGGAAAAAGAATGGCTCGTTACTCTCTGTCATGGTAGTTTAACGAGCCCGAAAAATGAAACTCAGGGTTTTTTCAGTTTTATGAGCTAGAAAAAAGTCCCTAAAAAGAAAGCTCAGTGCTTCTTCATATTAGTTTTAATGAGTCTGAAGAAGAGAACTCCAGGTTTTTCGGATTAACGAGCAAGAAAAAGACCATAAAAAGAACGCTCGAAATCGACTTTGTATAAGTTTAATGAGTCTGAAGAAGAGAACTCGAGGTTTTTCGAATTTAACGAGCAAGAAAAATACTGTAAAAAGAATGCTCGGAATCAGGGTCAAAACATGGTTATGTCTGCATATAGATCTTAATCACTCATCAGAACATCAGTAACTAACCTCAAATAGTTGCGACACATATGCAGCAAGAATTCACGACTTTTTGCAGACTAGCTAAGAGAGTCATGCCCCAGAAATGGCTATAAGAAGGTCAGAAGACTTTCATTTTCACTGTTTTGAATGCTGTGAAGGAGCTCTAGGGTGAAAAAGGGTGAAAAGTTCAACTGGAAATTGCGGTCAATCTGGGCAACGGTCCTTCTTCCTGCGAGATCCAGGTAAGCGATGGAACCTCCTGCTATCATTTTATTATGTTTTTGTGAAGTTTTCCTAGTTCAAAATGGGAAATTTGGCAGGCCCTAAAAAATCTTAGCGGCTAATGCGGGCCAACAGTGCTGGACCCGCGTTAAGCGCACTTCCCGTGAAGGAAGGGTGCGTTAGCATGCACTGTTTTGTTCTATAGCCTGCGTTAGGTGTAGAGCATATTTTAAGAATTCATTTATAATCATTTTGAGGTGTTCCAGACAATTTCTAATCAGTTGAAAATGTTGTATTGGCAGGTATTCAGATGTTAACCATGAGTATCTGGCGAGAGAGACAACATGAACAGGAAGAAAGAGATATGATTACTGATGCTGCAAGTTTGATGGCTCTCTGCAGATGCGGTTTGCTAAAATATGCACGTCTAGAACTGATGAGGGGCTAAGAGGACCTCTTGAGGTGGTTGATTCAGCAATGGGACGAGCATCACCATGTCTTTCGGATTGGGGGCAATGAGCTCTCAATTGAGAAGGACGATGTTTACTTTTTGATCGACTTATCATGTCGTGGACCGAGGCCCAACTTGACGGGTTCCAGAGCGGATCTGCACTCCAATGCTGATCTTATTTTGACTCATTGCATACGCAACATAGAGGCAGTGAGCAATAGGGTGCCTATTGCACGGGTGGCTTCAAGACCACTGAGGTCTATACTATGGATGATTGTTCGCTTGGCAGGTGCCAAGAGTCAACATGTGGCCACCAAGGCCCAGATGCTACTAGCCTTGGATTGTATGTCGCCTCAGGTTTTTGACTGGTGTGATGGAGTTGTCTGTCGGGTCCGAGCAGAGCTCACGGCATGAAAGACCCGTACCCAAAGAGAGTTTGGGTACGGCACATTGATCGTTTCTTTCGTACTGGAGCGGGTGCCATTGATGAGACCTAGGATCATTACAGTGCCATTGGGCCCATGCGAGCCAAGACAGGTTCGATGGGCAGCTTTGATTCCACGGACTGGAGAGGGTCCAATCCATCATTGCTTTGATGATGGGTTTTTTGATTGGCTGAACTCGCAGATCATTATGATTGAGGATTATCCCTATGTAGGGATGAACTTCAACAGAAATTCAGAGTTAGTGATTCCTCCTAGCACCCAGTGGGGGCTCGATGGTAAGAAAGAAATGATCAGTGTACTTTAGGAAGTACTTTGTTTTTGTCTTTTGAATGTTTATGAATTTTTTTTGTTTAAATAGGGTGAAAATTATGTTTTTAAATGAAGCTTGCTTGCTTGACACAGATGTGGCACCTGTTCGCCCAGTTGGGGCCCCTCGTTATGCACGGCGAGGACTGCAGCTACCTAGGGTTGGCACACCATCTGAGGATGCAGAAGCCGCCGGGGATGATGAGACCCAGATTTTTCATGAACTCTCCAGAAACTTGGAGGGTTGGAGTATGGGTATAACACCTCTTCCTATGTGGGAGGTTCCAGTTCGTTTGCAATGGCATACCGTAGGTGTACCTGAGAGATACTTGGTGCCTCTGAGGAGGATAGACAGAGCAGTTGTATTTTATTTTGAGCATCAAGCTTAGCTAGTGGAGCAGATGTATAAGTATCATATTGTGGCTTTAGTATAGCCAAATTTTTTGTAAAACACCCAAGTTTTGGAATATTTTTTGATGTAACTATTGTACTGGACATGACATATATATATACATACTTTTTGGTGATTTTGTGTTTTTTAATTTTTATGTATTTTCTATGGGATAAAAAATATATATACTCATGTGTAAATCTTTTATAACAAATGTGACAAATGCCAATATAACACATAGTTTTCCAAAGAATCGGCTAATGCATTAAATTCTCTAGGAACGTGCTCAAATGTGATTGTTTGAAATTGACGTTCTAAAAGTCGCACCCTTAAAAAATAACGTACCAAGACTGGATGATGGACACGGTAATGATGGTTTAACTGCAAAATGACGAGTTGGGAATCTAACCTGACCACTAAATTGGAGATGTCGCGAGAGGCAGCCTCCGTGAGGAGTTGGATCTTTGACATGTACTCGGAAACGTTATTGGTGGCGTTACCTAGGAAAATTCCTCCAGAACTAAGAAGTTCCAACTCAGGAGTGTAGAGAACCCAAGCAGCTGAAGCAATGTGTCTAGTGTGACGACTAGCACCGTCCACGTATCTGACGTATGAGAAGGAGGATGACAGCATTTGTGTGAAGGAAAAAGATTGTAGATGAGAAAAACACCCCAAAAACCAAAAAATATCCAGAGACATCAAAACAATAGGCAAAAATTATATACATAAAATTACAAAGCATATGCCTAGTGCGAAACTAGGCAAAATAATTCTTTAGATAGAGCCCGTTGTGGGGCTCCTCGAGTGGAATTCCATTACAGTCCTGAAGTTCGTAAGCCCCTTTTGAGAGGACTTTAGTGACGATGTAAGGGCCAAGCCATAATGGTTGGAGTGTTCCTGCCCCCAAGAGGTCATGTTTCTGATCATAGAGTAGAACAAGATCACCCTCTTGGAAAGAATGAGGCTTGACAGATTTGTCGTATTGAGCTTTGACTCGGCGCTGGTGAGCTTCGAGTGCTAGTGTAGCATCTTGACGAGTTTCGTCCAAATGATTGAGCAAGAGAAAGCGCTCTTCTGTGGCAGTGGTGCTAGGTAGGAGTTTAACAGCGAGTTTGAGTGATGGAATTTCACACTTGTTTGGAAGTACTGCCTCCAGGCCGAATGCAAGTTGAAATGGCGTGAAGCCTGTGGCAGTTTTGACTGACGTTCAATATTCCCATAATGCGGAATACAACTTCTAATGCCATGTGGTTTTATGGTTTTCGACCAATAGACGAATCATGGTTTTGAAGACGCCATTTCCGGCTTCGACTGGACCATTAGCTTGAGGATAATAAGATGAAGATTGATCTTGACGAAAACCTAGCATGGATGTTAATTCGGTCATCATATGATTCTGAAAGTGGGATCCATGATCTGTGACAATATATAGGGGTACGTCGAACCGACAGATTACCTGATTGAACAGGAAGAGAGCGGTGGTTTCACCATCGGCCTTAAAAGTGGGAATGGCTTCTGCCCATTTCCTAAAATAGTCAACTGCAACCACAATGTAGTTGTGTCCATTTCTCGAAGTGGGATTGCAGGTGACGAAGTCAATTCCCCATTTAGCGAAAGGACCAATGGAGATACCGAATGAAGGGGGGTAGGATGAGCACGCATTTTCTTTGTGAAAATTTGACATGGATGGCACTTCTGGACTGCTACAATGCAATATTTAAACAAAGTGGGCCAATAGTAACCTACGCACAGGATTTTTTGGGCAGTAGCTATGCCTGAAAGATGACCACCGCATGCCCCTGCATGACAGTCATTCAAAACACGTTCTGATTCATTGAAAGTGAGACAATGCCGGAGAATAGTATCAATACCACAGCAATATAATGTATCATTTAGCACGAGGTAGTGCTTTGCCTGGTGGCGGATACGACGACGGACGTTGGACATGAGAGTTGGGCGGAAGCGTTGGGTTTGTAGGTAGACCAAAATGTCTCCATACCATGGGTCCAAAGAATCGACCAAGTATACAGATTCATCAGGAAATGGATCATGAGCTACTTCTCCAGGGTCGATTCTGGGAAGGTCCGATAATAATTCGGCGAAGACGAGGGATTTCTTTGCTTGGCAGCTGTGAAGACCAAATCAAATTTTTGGAGGATTATGATCCATTTGGAATATTTTCCTCCAATAATTTGTCGAGACAGGATGTGTCACATGGGGTTCTCCAAAGCAATAACCGTAGTCTGTCGTAGCAATATATAGTGTCGGAGTCGAGTGACGGTTAAAAATACCGCCAGAGAAAGTTTCTCCACATGTGAATAACGTAGTTCAGGTCCAATTAGACCTTTGGACAAATAGTATATCACATGTTCACTATCATCACTGTGAACTTGAACCAGAACCATTCCAAGTGAGGATGGTGAGGCTGCCAGGTAGAGGAGAAAGTCGCATGAGTAGTTGGGGGCACTAAGGAGTGGGGCTGAAACAAGTGCATGTTTTAAAGCATCAAATGACCATTGAGCTTGGTCATCCCACAAGTATAGTGTTCCTTTCTTAAATAATCGCATAAATCCTTTCGCCATCTCGGCATAGTTAACGATGAATCGACGTAAAAAGTTTGCCTTCCCTTGCAAACGTTGGAGTTGAAGGATGGATTGTGGTGCCGAAAATTCAACAATCGCCTTAAACTTATAGGGATCAACCCTAATCCCATGCTTGGAGACAATGAAACCTAACAGACACCCGGACTCGACCATAAATATGCACTTATGAGGATTCAGACGTATATTGTAGAATCTACACCTAGCAAAAATTTCTTTCAGATGAGCAAGGTGATCAGGTCTTTTCTTCGAATGAGCTAGAAGGTCATCCAAGTAAGCCTGTACAATATGTCAAATGTTATGAAAGCGTAGTCCATAGCCCGCTGAAAAGTTGCTCTAACATTCTTCAGATCGAATGGGAGTTTACAATATGCAAATGTGCCCCAAGGAAAGATGAAGGCAGTTTTATGTTGGTCTTATTTTTTAATCGCAATCTGGTTATAGCCCGAGAATCCATCCATGAAGGAGAAAGATTCGCATTCGGCACAATTCTCGAGAATCTGATCTATGAATGGTGTAGGATAATTTTCTTTGGGACAAGTGGCATTCAGATTGCGATAGTCAACACAAAATCGAATGGTTTCTTGTTTTTTATCGACAAGAACCAAATTGGAAACCCATTCTGTCAAAGGAACAGGTTAGATGAAACTAGCATTTAAAATTTTTTCTACCTCAATTTTGATGGCGGCTGCTTTGCACAGGTGGACGGGTCTGAGTCGCTGCCGAATTGGTTTGGCATTGTCATAAATCTTGATTTCGTGCTCGACTATAGATGGATCTATGCCAGGAATTTCGTCATAAGACCAAGCGAACACATCACGGAATTCCTTGAAAAGGGATGTGAAGCATGGAATTTCCTCAGGATTGCAATCTACTCCAATCTGAATATTTTCCACGATACTCGTTTTGACCGAGATATCAATGAGCATTGTCTTAGAAATATTACCCATGTTCCCTTCTGAATCGATAGTTTGAACAGCCGTGTAAGCGAAGGGAACCATCTCAGGTGGGTCAAAGGATGGGATTTCATTTTTTATCACGTCTGAGTCGATCATCGAAGCGCGATGGTGAAACTCTCCCCAAGGTCGTTCTTCTAGAGACATGATCTCTCAAATAACTTCTTCTATAGGAAAGACTTCATTGAGGATATCCTTAGAGAGAACTGTGATGGGTGGGAGGTTTGTACCGTTGGTTAAAACCATAGCAGTGGAGGGTTCAGATGTAATTTGGATGGCTTGGTAGGCCAACTCGGCTAGTGAGAGCGGCATCTGATCTCCGTAGGAATCAATGTTTTAAGGTTCCAGGAGGATCCATGGATCAATAGAGCCATCAAAAGTGGTGGATATCATTTCAACCATATTTGGGATTTCTGGTGGCGAGAGAGGAAAACAATCCAGTAGGGAAGATTCCTTCAAAAGACTAGTACCAATACTGACATAAGAGTCAGAAAAGCCTCTTATTAGGGGTACAATGCTACTTGGTAACGTGGAATAATTAGGGGTGTAGAAGGATAATTGATCCACTGTGACTATTTTCCCATCCAATGGAAACAGGACGAGTTGGAAGACCGAAGAAACAATGGCAGTCATCGCATAAGACCAACTGCGACCGAGCAATAGATTATAGTCGAGATGGCGATCTACGACTTCAACGTCCATGGTTACCATTTTTCCACTCAGAGTGATGGGAAAGCTAGCAAGGTATCCTTTTGGGAGGAACGTGTGGCCATCGAAAGCTTTTTGAGGGAATTCGACGGTGGTGTTAAGGTAGGAGAACCTAAAGCGAGCCAACAAGCTTGTGACATAATGCAAGTCGAAGCACCTTCGTCAATGACAGTCGATGGATTGGTCTCCCTTTTGACACAACCTGCACTTGGAATGTGAGTTGGTGCGAGAGGTGAGTCTGAGATTTTTCCATATCAAAGATAGCTAGCATGGAATCCTGAGGGTCTATTCCACCAATGGCTGAAAGCAAGGCTTTCCTTCGTGCTGGACAAGTTTGCAATACTTCGAGAGCAGCCATAGTTGACAGTGCCTATGCAAAATCTTCTACAATTTTGTAGTTTTGGGCTGCACGTGCAGAGGTGTTATGAGTCGTGCGTCGAAGTGTCCCTTTGGGGGGACGAATCACGGGGTCAGAAGTAGGCCGTTCGATATGTAAATCATTGGTCAGTAGTGGATTTGAACTAGTACCAAGTTCTTGAGCGTTTATGGTAGGATTTCCATAAAGCTTGGCTCATGTTTGAAGTTCAACACTCTCAATGCCATAAATGGTGGATGATCCTTCACCGAAAGGATGTGAACCACCATTGTCCTATTGTTGGGGTTGTGGCGGGTTGTCAACCATGTGTTGGTGTTGCTACTGTTGATTAGGGAAAGGATTATGAAGAATGGCAGGTGTTCACCCAGAATCCTTGTTTGCGATAAAATCGGTGCATTCCTGCAGCCGAGGAAATTTGTATGTCAAGTGGTCCTCCGCACAGATCTTGTAAGTAAATTTCATGGGTTTATCCTTCCCTTTGTCATTTTTGGCAACGTTTTTCTGATTAGGATTATTCTGATTGTCCGACTGCTCTTCCGAAGAAGATGTCTTTTTCTTGTTCTTCTTATTCTTTCCACTAGGTTTTTGTGAATTTTGCACAGAATTTACCTCAGCGGTAGGAAGAGTAGTCATTTGGTTAGGGGCGGTGGCAGTTGAGGATGGTTGGGAGGTTTTTCCTCGAGACTGTTTTGTGGCTACGCTAGATATTGTGCCAACGAGACCATCGACATGGGCTCTGGTTTTCTGATTAGTGGGAGGATTTGGGTTACCATGGGCATTGGGGAGTAAATCATATAGCGTGCCAAATTGTGAATAGATTAAATCCAAATGTTGGGCACGACGAATGCATTGATCTTATGTAACCGCACCATATAGGACAATTTCTTTAGAGATTTGGGGTAAGAGAGACTTACAGAACCAATTAGATAGAAGATGATCCGGGATTGGTGCTTTGACTAGCCTCCTCCTATGCCTCCATTCATGAATGTGATCAGAGATGTGGGTGGCGGTGTCTTGGTGCAACGAGGTTAACAGTTTCGTTTTGGTTTCAAATCTGATTGGTAATTGGAATTTCTTTAGAAACTCTGTCGCTAAAGTGCCAAAAGTGTTTATGGCGGCTCGTGGAAATTAAATATACCACATGGCGGCATTGCCTGTAACTGTGCGGGGAAACATTCGAAGCTGGACACTATCATCCACCATGGAATTAGATATAGACCATAAATGACAGGTGGTGATGTGTGCGGCTAGGTCTTCCCCTTGTTTCCCATCAAACTTTGGGATGTCAGAAGGAATCTTGTGCGGTACTGGAGGTCAGAGTGGGTTGTGATTGATGGGTTCATTAGTCAGTTTATAGATGTTTGGAATGTCTAGAGCTGCCAAAAATGGAAATTGCGGGTTTGCCCTTGAATCTAACCAAGGAAGTATTGGCTGACTATGTGGACCATAGGGTCCGCTCATCAATGTGTTACCAGTAGGATAAGTAGGACTTTGGTAAAAATTTCCTATAGGTGGAGGGGTAGGGATATATGGTTGCTGTCCATAGGGCATATTGTATTGTGGGGCAAATGGTTGGTTTCCCTCAGTATAAAAGTGCCCTCCCATTCCAAATGGAGGTTGGGGTGGGTTAGTCCATATGGATGCAATAGAGCTTCTTGGAGGCATGCTACTACTTGCATAGTTCGGCAATGGCATAGACCCTACATTGATATTTAAACCACTTAAGGTAATAGTGTTATCAATAGGTTGTCCAGTTTGTCCTAACGATTGAAGGGGTAGTGAAATGTTCCCTGTTATTTGTGTGTTGGTGACACTACCCCCTAGTATGGTGGCCAAGGGGTTTGAACTCAACAAAGGGTTCCAACCGAAAGGGTTGCTAAAAGGAACTGAATTAGTTCCAATCGTGGGAGGAGAAACGGTAGGTCCCAACGTGGTCACGGTAGGGGTAGATCCTGAAGGACTTGGTGAGTTACTTATAGTTGTGATGATCGTAGGGTTGGGACTAGGCATATGTTGACTATTGGGGTTACCAAGTGATGGCATAGAACTGATAACTGGCGGGGAGGATGGTGGCGAACCTGGGATGGTTGCCATTGGTATCGACCTTGTGGATGCCGGTTGTGAAATGGATGTTTGTGCGGCCGAAGACATGTTTTGGCGTGGTTGAATCTAAACTATCATAGTTTCTAATGGATTAGTGAGTGGGGGATTGTAATGAGGTATGACACCTTCCGTGAAAGGGTCCTCTAGAAATTCCGTATGATATGAGGCTATGTGAAAATCAGGGTTTTTCAATGGAGACTTCTCTTCCGTAGAAGGCACGGGTTCACCAAGGTTCAGTTCTTCCTCAAGAGTCAGAGGAGGTAGACCTTGCTATCATTGAGACAGATGGCGTGGGTTGGATGATGCCATGGTGACCTATTTATTTTTAACAAATTTTAATAAATTGTGGTGTATTATAAAGTCTCAATGACAGTAACCACACACCTAAAAAATAAAAAATAAAAAAGGACTCTCTAAAATAAATCAGCAAGCAGCCAGAATAGGGTGCCCTGTCTAAGTACTACTGTTTGATGGTGATGAAATATAGTATCACAATAGTATATAGAGAGGGTTGGTCGAAAGTACAGTTACGGTTACTCTAGAGCTTCACCCGAACCTCAGACGATAGGTGTAAGCACTCTCGTGAAGATGAGTACCCTCCTAAAGGCCGAAGACAAAGTAGGTCTATCTGTTTCAGGTACCAGGATAGCCCGTCCCAGTCACCTCGTGTAAGTCCCTAAAAAGTATGGCCACTAAAGATACCTCAAAACACGTACATCATCAGGGGGGTCCATGGTCTAGGACAGCATGCTATATGGGCAGAACACCTAGATCCCCGATCTAGTTTCGACATCCCCGAAGGGAACCCCAATATATAGAATGCCCACCAGATGCAGTCGAAGGTGGGCTACCTTCTTGTGCACCCAAGTGTTGTCTCGCACTTAGCTCTAGTAAAGGAGTGGTCCCAATAATATGTGTGCCGTAGGATTTCGCTCGTTAATGAATCTAGTCTCAAGTTTTGAGATCTTGGGTGATTTTCTCACTTTTCCTAACCCAAGATCCTAGCCTGAACTACTGTTGGTGTGAGCTTAGAAAAAGTAATGTGATTGATTTTATTATCGCTTGATTCTTAGTGTACTTGATTATTAGTCTTGCGGAGGGGGAGTGGACGTATGAAATGTAATGAGACTCTGACTCAAGAAACCATGCAAAAATATGCTCTAAATATTCAATTTGATGAAGAGTATTTCTACAAGGAGAGGTTTCCTTTCAACATCCATGCACTAACACTCAAATAGAAAATTTCAACCTTAAAGATTTAGACATCTATTTAGCTCATCTTAACAATCTTTTAATTGAAATTTTCAGAATTAATTCAACTAGATGTAGAAAAACTAAAAAAAAAAAATTCTTCTAAAAAGTAAGTGCATTCAACACTAACTTTTCAAACAAGAACAAACAAATAGCGATGCCAACTGGTAAACAAGCACAGGGATTCAGTAAAGAAGTGGTTCAGATGGCCAAAACTCTGCAACCAAAAAGGAACACAACACAGGGGTGAACATTTTTTTTTTGGCTCAGTAACGCACTGGTTCTAAGCAGAGACAGCGTTAATGCAGAGACTAACGCACTGTAATCAAATCTAGGCCGCGTTATAACACTTCGGAATACTGAAAAAGACAGCGTTAGCCAGGGAAAATTTCTTTAGATGGCCAAAAAGAGCACAGGATTGAACTCTGTGAACTTTTGAAATGTTTACTGGGCATAAAAGTTGGTCAGAAGGATACATGAATAAAGGAAAGAAGGAAGGAAAAAATCCGGAAACTTGGGGTTAAACTCCCCAGTGGAGTCACCAATTCTTCTATAGTGTAAAATGCTTGGGTTTTTGGTTCTCGAATATCCCTCTCAGGGCTTTCCGGTGCCCGAGGCAGACAGTAAGATTAGTTGTATAGTTCACAAAGAAGATACATACATGTTCATATCAACTTAAACAACTTGATGGAATAGGATGGAAGATTACCTCTTTCAAATCTTGAAGTCTCTTCGAGAGCGTTAAGCAGCGAAGCAAGGATCCTCCTTCACTAGCTCCAAATCTCGACCTTGTGATCAATCAAAGCACCCATATAATCTCTACCACAACATACATTTCCTATCAATTAAGTTAATATATGATAAACATTAAAAAATGCACATCTAATCCATTCATCTCATGCTATATAAGTAATTGAAGAACAATAACAATGTCAATGCATAGAATGGACAAAACAGATACAATTCTATTGATTTATAAAAAGGAGGATTACAACCGTTGGTTGTACCAAGCCCTTCTCAGCCTTCCAATCTCTCTATCTCTCAATGTAGTGATGTCTTGATCAACAAGTTCTCAATGAACCTCTTTGATTTTTGACCTTCACACTACAAAAATAATGCTCTGCTTCACATGTATTCAAAAAACCTTGACAAACCTTTGACCTTGAACCAAGATCCTACAGCTCCATTTTATAGGAGATGGAGAGAGAAATCATTGCCTTACTCCTTCCACCAGTTCTAAATAGAAAAAACCAAGATGTTTCCTCAACTTCCCATGCTTTTTCCTTCCTTGAGAGTTCAGTTGTTTTTGGCAAGGCCCAATAAGAGATTAATGCTTTGCAGTTTCCATTTTGTACTAACTCTCTTATGAGAAAAATATAGAATTTCAAATCATTATCTGCAGGTTTTTCCTGTTTCAAACTCAAAACACGGGTATTGCTGCCCTCTAGTCTAAACAAAGTGTTTCCCTAGCCACTAACACGACCTTTTCATTGATCAGGTGCATTATAACGCTCTCTTGTTGTTATAGGGGTGCATTACCTTGGCAGAAGTAGGTTTATTTTAGGTTTCTGTATTCCTTCCATATTGATCTTCTCCTCTGAGCTGATGAGGAGGTTATTTGATCGGTAACATTGATATATTCGAGATCCAAAATCCAATCTACTTTATTTATATAACGATCCTACAGAGATGGTTTTGAGACCATCAACCCTTGAGGAACCTGGTGAACATGGAAAGGAAGGGCTGTTTGGTGACCATAGATGGGAAGTGGAGTGATGGACAAAAGAAAAACAGGGTACTGAGGTTATAGGTCGGAAAATAGGATATAGATGAGTGGCACAAGCCCATGAAGGGTCTTTTAGGAGTGGTAGGTTAACCATGGAATGGAAAAATAATAGAATAGTGAAAAATTTGGTATAAGGATAATGAAGGCAGTGAGATTTCTAAAACTCTCAATATTCAGGAATCTTGTTTTTAAAAATATAGAACTGATATTTAGTCATATACAGTTATTAAAAATTAATGATTACTAATAGTGGCTCCAATTGGGGAGCATGGCTCCTTTTCAGGAGGTGTCCAGTACCTCAGAGCTCAAAGCTCTGAGTTTCGAAGACTAGTGCCTTACTTTCACTTTGTAGATTTCTTTCCTTCATCTCTAATTTTTTCTCTTTGAAGCTATGATCTCAAAATTAGAAAGACATGCTCTCTTAAACTTCATTTCTACCTACACATCATACCTTGCCTAACATTTTTTTCTTCTTTTGGGTGCATTTGGACTAGAAAACCCTTGACATTCTTTTTCTCTTGAAAGAAAAACAAACTATCTACTTGTACCTTTATCACTTCCAAGAGTTCAGATTATGCTGATGAACTCTTTCATTCTCTGCCTAATCTATTTATTTGTCAAGATTAAGCTGTTTGACAGATTTTTATTCTCTAGCCTACTAACATGAATTTTAAAACATGATCATACCAGGATTAAGCAATCTGATTTGTCATGGGTTGTGGCATTTTGGACAAGTTGCACACAGATATTTATTTTTGTACAATCAAAACTAGAAAACATGAGGGTTGTGATTTAGAATTTTTTTAGTCATCCCTCTCTTTCTCCATGGTTCATATTTTCAGCATTAAGAACCATCAATTTCTTTTCCTAATCTATCCTACTGACAAGTCAAGTTTAAATAGTTTGAAAAGTCTTCTTTCACTAATATATTAGCACAAATGTAAACATGTCTAATCATGATTAGGTTGTATGATTAAACAAGACTTTTTTTCTTAACAAGAAGTGGCATCTAGGCTTGCACACTTTCAGCAATACTCTTTTTTGGGTATGGGGCTGTACCTATTCTTTTCTTTCCCTCTTTTACTTCTTTTTTTGTTTTTATGTTTTTGTTTCTCTTATCTTTCATCAAGCAATGTTATGTACAATGAATGAAAGTTTCAAATTAGGAAGTTTGACAGAAATAGTGCTTGAGCATCTTGTCGTTGACAAGACCTCCAAATAACTCAGTTTCATCCAAATCTTGCAAAAAGAATGCATTGCTACCTCTACTTGAATGAATGATGTAAGGACCCTTCCATAATTTTTCAAATTTGTCATGTTTTCCTTTGTCTTCTCTTCTTCAATCCCACTTCAACACTTTGTCTCCAATGTGAAAATCACTAGCGTTGGTCCTTCTATCAAAGATATTCTTGATGTTTTCTTGCACTACTTGTGTTCTCTTGTAAACTTCTTCCCTTGATTATTGCAAATGAATAGTTTGGTTCAACCTTCTTTGGATATCATTCTCTTCTGATTGCACCTATTGGAGGAGCTTCATCAGTGGAACTCCCAAGGATGTTGGGAAAACTTCATCCATGCCATACACTAGTTGATAGGGAGATATACCAATTGATTTATTGGTGGTTACTCTATCATCCCATAGCGCATGCACCAGTTTTCTATGCCATGCTTTTTTGTTTTCTTCTAGCAGCTTCTTGATGATGTTCACCAAGATTATGTTAGAGGACTCAGCCAGCCCATCACCCTGAGGGTAATAAGCTGTTGAATTCCCTAGTGTGATGTGGTACTTGTAACAAAAGTCTACCATCTTCTTGGACTTAAATTCAGTAGCATTATCGGTGATGATATTTCTTGGGCAACCAAACTAGGATAAGATGTTGGTTTCAAGGAATTTGATGATTACTAAGTAAGTGGCATTCCTAGAAGGGATGGGTTCTATCCACTTGGTGAAATAGTCTGTAGTAGTGAGGATCCACTTGTGTTAGCCAGATGAGGTAGGGTGGATTTCTCCAATGAAGTCCAAACCCCATTTTTGAAAAGGAGCTTCAACAATAATAGGATGCAAAGGTAAAGGTAGAAGTTTTTTCTTTCCATCAAGGATTTGGCACTTATGGCAAGTCATCACTAGCTTGTGGGTATCAGGGAAAAGGGTGGGCCAATAGTAGCCAGCTCTAAGGATTTTTTTTGCAGTGGTTTTCCAGTAGAGGTTACCTCCACACTCTCCCTCATGCAACTCATGTATGATTCTATCTGCATCATCTTCAAGCAAACACTTAAGCAAGATACCAATAGAATTTTTCCAATACAAAACCCTATATAAAATGAAGAAATTTAAAGCCTTTTGTTTCAAGAATCTAGCTTTTTTTTTTGACAAAGTAGGAGGAGCATTTAGATTAACAAATACATACAATATTTCAGCATACCATAGTGAATTCAAAATTTTTTCTTCAATAGGTGGAGTTGCTAGTTCCTCTTGTTCATCCAAAGAATGCATCATGTTTATGTCTAAGGCTTGAAAGTTTTCTTCAGCCATTAATTTGGAAATTCCTTGTCCTTTGATCAGTTTTGTAGGTCTGATTTGCAAATCATATTCTAAGATAATAGCAATCCATTTACCCCTCTTACCATCAGGGTCTTGATTTAAAATATCCTTCACAATGGTGTCTGGAACAAAAGCAATGACATGAGAGTGAAAAATGTAAACTCTGAAATATTTTAATGCTTTGATAAAGGCAAAGGCTTGTTTCTCCATGATATTATATTTTAAAGGAGCATCTCTCAATGCCTTGCTGAAGAAAGCTATGGGATGTTCTTGTCCCATCATGTTCTTTTGAAGCAATACTGCAGCTATAGTGTGTTCCAAGGCAAATGAGAAGATGAAGAAGTCTTTGGTGAAGTCGGGGTTGATTAGAACCAGTGTTTGGGTAAGTGCTTGTTTTACTAGTTCAAAGGATTATTTTTCTTCCATAGTACATTTGACTCCTACTTCTCTTTTCAGCATGTTTTTAATGTTTCTTAGGAGTTTAGCAAGGTTTTGAATGAACCTTCTTAGGAAGCTGATCTTTCCAATGAAAGATTGCAACTCTTTAATGTTTCTAGGATGGCTGATCTGTAAGATACCCTCAATCCTTTTGGGGTCTATATTAATCCCCTCTTCAGAAATGATGTGGCCTAAGAGTTTTCCTTCCTGAAGACGAAACAGTGTTTTCTTAGGATTTAGGGATAGGCCATATTTCCTACACTTTTCAAAGACCTTTCTCAAGTGGACTAGGTGCTCTTCATCATTTTTAGAGTAGACAGTGATGTCATAAAGGTATATAACTATGAAGTAACCTATGTCTTCAGAAAAAGCTATGCCCATGGCTCTTTGAAAAGGGGCCCCTCCATTCATCAACCCAAATGGCATTTTGACATACATGAAGGTGCCCCAAGGTGTAGTGAAGGAATTTTTGTGTTGATCACTTGGAAGTACTAGTACCTGATTGTAACCTGAAAAGCCATCAAGCAATGATATCCTTTTAGAACCTACCACCCTTTGTAGAATATGATCCATCTTGGGTAAAGGGTAGTTGTCCTTCAGGGAAGCTTTATTCAAGTTTCTAAAGTCTATACATAGCCTAATCTCCTTGGTTTTCTTCCTAACTAAGACAAGGTTTGAAACACATTCTAAATACCTGATTGGGACTATGCTCCCATCATAATACATATTTTTGATTTATTTATCAACTAGAAGGACTAGGACAAGGTTTATTCTTCTCAATTTTTTCTTGAAAGGTTTCTTATTTTCTTTAAGAGGAATTTTGTGTTGAATAATGTTTGTGCCATAGGACTTAAGGTCTTCATAACCCCATGCAAAAATAGCTTTGAATTATTTGAACAACTCAATGTATTGTTGTTTTATGTGAGGTGGTAGAGTTTTTGATAGCTTGATCATTTTGGGTTTTTCTATACTGCCTATGTTGCATTCTTCTACATCAGCCTCAGTGGTTTCCATTTTTGGCTTCCTAGCAACATCATTAAAGTCAAATAGCTCTTCTAATGGGGCAAGACCTCATGGTAATGAATTATCTTTGCATTGTAAAACCTCAAGGTCTTTCTGATCCAAATCTTCAAACAATTTAGGCCCAAGAGGATCTTTTAGCATGTTTATATCAGCAATACAAGGTAGCTCTATTTGGTGGGCTTGTTCTTTAGCAAAGCAACTTCTTGATGGATTAAATCTGATTTTGACAATTCAAACTTAGTTTTAAGCTGCAAGAAGTCTTCAATCTATTTTTCATTTTCAAATACTTGCCAATGATTAATGTTATCTAGGACTGCTGGTCTGCACGTGACTTCTATTATCTATTGTTCATTTGTATGAGGTGTTGGCAAGTGCTGGCAGTAAAGGAAAGTTCATTAGCAAGGGTGTTTTGAGCTCTAGGAATGGAGGTTAGTTCATACTTCTCAAAATATTTTAGGAGCTCTAAGGAAGAATTCCTATATTCTTTTAGCCTATGATTTTTGGCTGAATACTCTCCTTTGATTTGTCTAATTATCAGATTAGAATCTCCTAGAACATAAATTTTCTTAGCTCCTATGTATTTTAGCAAATGTAAACTAAGGAGAAGAGCCTCATACTCTGCAATATTGTTAGTGAATTGAAAATATAGTTTGTAGGAGTGACCCTCATTTGTGTTTTGTATCCAAACACCAGATCCTAAACCAGCTTTGCCACAAGAGCCATCAAAGCTTATGTTCCAAAGTGTTTCAAGTTCGGATTCACCATTATGTTGTTGTTCAGGGCTGCTATAGTTTTCGATGTCATTTCCTTCATTTGGTGATTGATTGGACTCTTCTCGTAGGCCTATTTCTTTCTCATTTTCATTTACTTGTTCATTAATGTCATCTTCATTGTACAAGATAAATGAGTCAAGTTTTGAGTGGATGGAATAGAGAGGGGTGTTGTTTGGCCTATCTTGGCTTCTTACCATGTATTTCATGTGAGTTTCCCAGTACAATCTCCTTGTTTTGTTAAAAAAAGGGATGGTAGCATATGACATGTCCATTTGGAGATTCCGTTGAATTTTGGCTCCCCGTGATCTAGATAAAAGCATGCCATACTTCGGGAGAATGTCAACAACTACTATGTCCATGACTAGGCTCTTGGCCAGTATTTGTGCAAGAGTGGCACACAGATCCTTGATTAGACACAAACATTTGACTCTACATGAATCAAAAGAGTACAAGTCTTTGTAAGGTTTGGTTATTTTGAGGCCCAACTTTTCAATCACTACATTAGGCATAAGATTGTGTGAAGCACCAGAGTGTAGCATAGCATTATGCAAGTTTTTTTCATGTATTTTTAAGCTAACATAGAAGGGAGGTACAACTCCTTCTTGAAACTTTCCCTCCACCTCAAGTCCAAACAACATCTTAGGCTTGTAATCGGTCAAGTTTAGAGTGTTGATGTCATTTTCTATGTTCAAAACTTTCAAAACTTGGGACCTATACACATATTGAGCTACTAGTTTAGTAAGAGGTATGGTTATCTTGATCTTGGCAATATCTCCCTCAAAACTGAAAGGTATTTGTGTTTTTTACATATTTACATCAGTTTTATCAGCCATGCTTTTTTCTGCAATTTTAGTTTTCTGATTCTGATTTGGAACCTTAGTCAAAAAAGTTTTTTCAAGGCCACTAGTTGATGTACTAGGGCAGCTAGGGTCACCATTTTGTTGGCTAGTTTTGTCCTTGTTTTGGTCATTTTTCTTAGCCATGGTGTTTGTGTTTTCTGCTTTCCTTTTAGGAGTGTTTTCAGGGATCTTCCTAACAACAATGTCTAATTTGTTTTTCTTGGAGGCATCTTGGTTTTTCTTACTCCTAGTGTCATACTCCCTATGAATCTCCATGATGGCATTCTCAAATCCTAATTTGTAGTCTTTGGAATCTTCATCTGTCTTTTCATTTTGATTTGAGGAAAATAAAAAAATTTCTTCTTCAGTGAGAAAAGTATTGTCCTCATCATTAGAGCCTATCACATTTACATGGATTTCTTTCAGCTCTTCAGCCTCTCTTTCTTCTTCATCTACATAATTTTCTTGGAAAGGAGGTCTGATTTGTTTGTCACTTTCTCTTTGTCTGATTTGGAGAGGGTCTCTCCTGAAGTTTTGGTTCCTATTTCTGTTTTGAGGATTGCTTTTGTTTTCCCTAGGAGGTGTTATTTCATTCAAGGTGATTCTCTCAGTCATTCTTTCCATTGTCCTAACTAGTGTTGGACATTGGGTTCAATGCTCCCTGTGTGTTTCGCGACATGGAATAACTGTCTCTCGTGAATCCTAACTCTGGCGATTGTAGCGGAGACTAACGCCTGCGGGTTTTGGTCTAACGGCAATCGTGATTCCAACAAGTGGTATCAGAGCGATAGGTCTCGAGTTCAAAACTCACCCGGCTCATGTTGGGGGGGAGATTGTTGGACATTAGGTTAAATGCTCCCCATGTGTTTCGAGACATGGACTAACTTCCCCTCGTGGATCCTAACTCTGGTGATTGTAGCGGATACTAATGCCTGTGGGTTTTGGTCTAATGGAAATCGTGATTCCAACAATTAGGTTGACGATTTTGGAATCAAAAGAAGAGGTTGATAGTACAATGTCCTCTTTGTATGTAACTCTCTTTTCTGACCTCATCCTAGCCCTCTTCTCAATTATATTGGCTTCTACACTAATGGCTCCCTTTTGCATGTCTTCTAAGGTTAGGGGTTCCCTTTCTCTCAACTGGTAAGCCATATCTAGATCAAAGCCTTCTAGAAATTTTACTAAGGCTAAGCCCTGTGGGGGTTTCATGTGAGGTGGGAGAGAATTGTATACACTATTGAACCTAGTGCAGTAGTCTTGGACACTTTCCCCAACATTTATTTTAAGGTTGTTATACTCTGAAAGGATTTGGAGGGGATTTTTCTTAATCTCCCACTTGTTTATGAATGTTGGATAAAGAGAAGGGAGGCCATGTATGTTATTAGGATTTAATTTTTTGAACCATGTCTTGGCTTCTCCCCCTAGACTTTGGGAAAACATCCTCATTTGCATGGTCTCCTCTTCTACTTCCATGTAGTCAAAAGCATCATTCATTTTGTATACATGTTGTTGGGAAGTGGTAGAGTTAGCTCTAGTGAAATAAGGGATTTTGGATTGGTAGTAATTTGGAAAAGGTAGTAAAGGTTGTTGTAGTGCCAAAGGGGCATATCATGCCACCATGATGGGAGGTAATGGGATCCAAGGAGGATTTACAAGGGGAGGATTTATGAGAGGGGGTGGAGGATGAAGTGGAGTGGTTTGCACAGTGGATGTATGAGTGGGTGTGGCAGAAGTACTTGGACCAGCAAACTGATTTTGAGTAGACATGGAATGAAATGAGCCAAAGTGATGCAGAAGCTAAAAATTAGGAGGAGTAGAAGGAGAGGCTTCTCTACTAAGACTTTGGTGCAAATTTGTAAGTTCAAGGTATGTCTAGTCTATCCCACTTTGGGACTTGGTTCTAAATAGGTTTATTTGATGATGCAAGTCAAATTGGGTATCTTATAAGGCTGTGAGATGTTCAGGGGCAGAACTTACTCTATGGATTGTTCTAACACTAGTTAAATATTCAGCTCTAGAATTCTTCCAAAAAATCTTCTCTGGGTCATCAAATATGATAGGAGGGTTGGGGTTAGGGTGAAATCTGGTGTTAATCCTTCATGAAGCCAGATTTCAGACCTACAATATGGAGAGGCTAAAATTTTTGTGAATGTTTTGAAAGGAAAACCAATCTAAATGTTTATTGAACTTACACAGTGTGTGACTAGGCCTTTAAAACACTTAGGACTGATTTGACACAATCCTAGAGGATTCTAGAAGAACTAGAGAAGCTATTTGGCCTACTGGGGCTAGTGGAGTCGCCAGGTGGATGTTTTTTTGCTGTTTTGAGGATATGTACTTGTGGTCCACCACCAACTATTTACAAAAACCAATGTAGAGATGTTTTCAGGGGTTTTATGAGTTTCTCTATGTAACAATAAGGTCTCTAATGAGTGTGGTCCAATTGAGTTATCATGTTTATAGCATGGTGAATCAGTTTGCTACTACTCTTGGATAACATTTCAAGTTTTCTAAGTTTGACAGATATTTTATGAGGTCTTAAGGAGTACTTTGGATGTTACTAACTCAAAGGTCCCACTATGATCTCCATTATGTTATGGCGATAAGGTGGCGATGAATTAATGGATACTATTTGACAAGGGTTTCTGAAGTCCTAGGGAATACTTAGATTGTCACTAACTCAGAAGGTCCCACTGTGATCGCCACTATGTTAGGCAATGAGGTGGCGATGAATCACTGGATACCATTCGACAAGGGTATTCTAAATTATTTTAAGGATGTATAAGCTTGTTACTTACTCAAAAGGTCCCACTGTGATCACCACTATGTTATGGTGATGAGGTGGCGATGAATTATTGGATACTATTTGACAATGGTTTCTGAAGTCCTAAGGAATACTTAGATTATCACTAACTCAAAAAGTCCCATCGTGATCTCCACTATGTTATGTTCCCCGTAATTTGTTAGATTGGTGAGAAAAACAGGGGTAACATCAAACCAATCTTTGGAGTCCTAGGACCTAGCCTTCCTAGACTCACAGAGGGCTCTCTCTATACTTATGTAAAGGATTCAACTTGTTTGATTTTAGAGTTTTATTTTAGGCTAGTTATAGGGATTAGGGTTTGATTTTTTGTTTGTTTGGTTAGATAAGTTGTCAAGAAGAATAGGTAGAGTAAGAGAGGATCAATCCATTGGGCTATGGAGTCTGCAAATATTTTGAAGAGTGCAAAAATAGCTCAAGGGTGCTTCATAAGGCAAGTAAACAGGGCCAAATGGATCTAAGTAGGTTTTGAGTGAGTGAAATGAACATGGAGGAGTTAATATAGTAGTTAAGGGGAAATCAAGTATCCTTTAACAAACTAATAACAAGGAAAATCTTTCAGCATGATTAGCATAGTAAAAAATTTAAGAGCAATGAAGGATTCTTCAATCAAACAACACTAATCAGACCTTAGAGAAATAGATGAGTAAAATTAGAGAGAAGTTAAGTATTCTGTAAAACTTACTTGCAAACAATTATATTTTTAACATAAAATCTCAGTAAAGCTAAAGAGCACTGAAGAATTCATTAGTTAAACTTTAAGGAAGAAAACACAAAGATCAAAGGATGCAGAAAAAGCAGGGTGCCAAAAAGACATATCCTACTCTAAGATTTCTATCCCATGATCAAAGAAACATAATGAGAACTGAAGAAAACATGTACAAAGGTGGAATACATCACCATTCAAGAAAGCTTTATGAATCCTAAGAATGAGCTCAATCCATAGTTTCTAAGTCCAAATCCATCACATGACACCAAAGCCAATTTCACAAATAAACTCAGAGTCTATATCATATTATGCTCAGCAACCAACCAAAAATTACAATGAGGCCTCAAGGCTCTATTTAACCAGAAAATGAGGAGGTTGAAACCCTAAAAGGCTTCTAGAAACCATAAATACACCATAAATGTCATTTATGTCCAAAGAGGCCATGCAAGGCCCAAGGCACATAATAACTATTGAAATAAATGAAAGATAACTTAAACATAACTCCTTAATCAAATCTGGAGTGATTTGCCCAAAAAATATCGAAAATATCCTTCAGTGTGTTTTGTTGAATTTTTTGCAAGGGGGCAGCTTCAGAGGTCTGAAGGCGCAACGCCTCCACAGGAAAATTGGGTCTTCTTGCAGCGAAGTTTTGAAGGCCTTCCCGATGTTGGAATTAGCTCTGTGATGGCTCGTTGAAAATCTTGTTGAGTCTACTTTCCATAACTGTCCTTTGTTTTCTGATTGGGATCCATTAACCTGTTCAAAATGAAAATATCCCAAGGTTGTTGAAGGCGTAGCGCCAACCCTGAAAACATGGCAGAAAGGTGAAAATTGACATGTTTTTGGGCCTTTTGAGGGACCAAAAATGCCCCAAATTCTCTGAAATTTGGTGTGCATTATGTCCTTGGGTTGATGAATCCAAAAATGTAAACTTTACCTCCATTCTATGCTTGTAGGAAAAGCGTAGTGCCAAGGGTGTTGCGCTTTCGGCCCTTAATATCAGTAAAAAAACCAAAAATGTCAAAAACTTGCCAAAATTTGCAGTTATCTTCCTCATGGGGTTTGGGAGGCCTATAGAGAAGCTTAAGCAAGGATTCCAAGTTTTTCTTGGTACTTTTCCTCTTTGAGTGCTCGAATTTTGGAAAGGGCTCCTTTGAGCTTGGCCCTTGCAAATTCCTTCCTCAAGGCATAGTGCTTGGCCATATTTTTCTATAGGCCAAGGTCCCTTTGTGTCTTCTTCAGCTGCTTGTTTTTATCCTTGTAATACTTAACGATATGCTTTTCCATGCCAAGCTTTCTTTGTAGATCCCTAATCTCTGCATCCTTGCTTTAGAGAAAGATGCTTGTAATCCTCTCATCATCTTCGTTTTCGCTGTCAAGGTCAATGAATTGGCACTCTTGTTTAGTTTGATGCTTGCCTTTCTTATCTCCAAAAGTGACCTTTTCCTTGCCTTTGTCAAGCTTCTTTGTTTATGTAGAAGGCATGGCCCCTTGCCTTTTAGAGGCAGTAAACACATGCCTTTCTCCTCTTTGGTATGTTAAAGGAAAAGGTTCAACACTGCTCCTTTTAGTGCCACGTGTTTTGTTTCCATCATTGTGGTCATCTTTGCTTGGATCACTGACATCTTGGCTCACTTATTCATTTGCATCCTTCATGCTGACATCACTACCCTTTCTTTGGTTGTCTTCCTCATGGTTTTCTTCATGATCACTATGAACTTCATTGTCATTTGTTTCACTTATATCAGCTTCTTCATTACCTTGACTGCTACTTACCTCATTATCTCCAATATCAGCCTCACTATTTTCCTCTTCACTGATTTCTGCACTATCATCATTACCACTGTTAGGAACCTCATCAAACTCTGTTTCTGTCTCCATGTTTTTAGCACTATTATTTCTACTGCCTTCATCTTGTTCATCATTACTGTTAGGATTCTCTTGGCTTTGATCTTTACTGCTATTATCAAACTCTTCATTTTCTTCACTGTTATCATCAGCGTCACTGAATTTTTGGTCTTTGGTGTCACTTCCGTCCTTGGCATCATCATCTGTCTCTTTATCACTTTCTTCATTTGTATCCATACTAACTTCTGCCTCTTCATCTTCAACATCATCATTGCCCTTATCATCATTTGTTTCTTCCATGATGACATCACTGCCCTCTGCCTCTTCATTTTCTTCCTCTTTCTTGTCCTCTTTTTCCTTGTTGCTTGATATATCATTTCCCTCTCCTTCATTCTTATTTGATGGTTCATCTTCATTTCCCTCATTGTACGATGCATTTAGGAGAGGGTGAGGAAGAAGGATGAACGCGATGAGGGCACATTTTCTTGAGGATGGGGTTGTGGGTTTGTAGAAGACCTCATGGGAAATAGAAACCTCCCATGGTATTCCCTTTTGCTCCAATTGATGTAGCACAACCATCTTGATTCAAGAGTGATGAAACAAGCTTTTCATTTGCGGGAATAGTTCCTCTTTTGTCTGATAGAAAACTTGACACATCACAGCAAATGCTCCTATAGAGGTAGTAGGCTAAATGAAGCATCTTAACCCTAGTAAAATGCATTATTAATACGATATGATAGGAGTAAATTCTATAGTACCTTCCCTCACTTGTAAAAATATTTCATGATGACCCTCATCAAGTGTGCATCTCTAGCAAATGTGAAAAAGGGGAATCACCCTTTTATTTTCTTTCTATCTAGGTTTTAAGAAATGGTTCATAGCGACTTATGTCTAAATTGACTCTTTTGAACCATTTTCACCAACATTGGGTACGCCTATAGCATGGGAAATGGCATCTAAGGAGAATTCAAAGGTTACCCTGTGAAATTTTGATTGTTTGTCATGTAGGTTAAGGTTGAATAACCTTGTGAGCTGCGGGTAACTTTGTACCATTTGTACTCTTGCAAAAGTGAAAATATCCCACATTTTGAAAACATGCTGACAATCATAGAGAGGCATTAATCTCCATTGCGCTTTGGGGTTCAAACCTATTAACCTTCCCACCCTATGCAGATGCCTCCTAGGCATAGCCTTCTTCACCGCTACCATTTCCTCCTTCTCCTGACATTTTGATGACTGTTGTTTTGAAACAAACCCTAGCTTTGTTTGTGAAGCTGAAATGAGAAGTGATGGAATGATGGTTAGAAGGCAGCTTTTGCAAGTGAGTGAGAGGGATGAATGAAGCCTCCTAGGCACTTGGCCTTCTTCACCGCTACCATTTCCTCCTTCTCCTGACATTTTGATTACTGATTTTTTGAAACAAACCCTAGCTTTGTTTGTGAAGCTGAAATGAGAAGTGATGGAATGATGGTTAGAAGGCAGCTTTTGCAAGTGAGTGAGAGGGATGAATGAAGGTGTAAGTGTATGAGTGTGAGGGAGAGCTAGAACTTAAGGACAAACATCAGCTACTTGTTATAATTATGCTCTAATAGTAACTTGTACTGATGCTAATTTTGAAATGAAGGGGGCAATGTAAGGTCGCTTTGTTTTCAGTGTATGGCGCAGAGCCTTTAAGCTTTGATGGATGACCAACTTCAAATCACTACAACCACACTATTGTATCCCTGTTTTACTGATATCTCCTTGTTTGCAGGTGATGGA
The DNA here is from genome assembly GCA_034641835.2 of Pinus albicaulis. Classification (NCBI taxonomy): domain Eukaryota; kingdom Viridiplantae; phylum Streptophyta; class Pinopsida; order Pinales; family Pinaceae; genus Pinus; species Pinus albicaulis. Next base: position 91,205 of record JAXQQM020083098.1, on the reverse strand, counting down.
GGTTTAAACAGGGCTGTTAGTATGAAGATTAGGGTTTCACCTTAGGGTTTGTTCAATTTATCTTAACATCAAAACATAAAACATCTCTAGAGGGAAAAGCATGACATCCACCTACCTATTTAGAAATGCTTTGAAGACCTTTTGATTGAAGCTTGGAGGCATTTTTTATGTTTTTGGGCGTTTACAGGTGCAGGAGGAGCTTCAAGTCCAATGCGCAACACCTAAACGCGTATTTGGGCCTATCGGGTTTGCCGAGAACGGAGCACCTGCACGTGTATTCGGCCCAATCGGGTGTGCTGCAAGCACAGTGCCTGCATGGCTCTTAATGGGCCTGTTAGGTTTCCTGGGTGAACGTGCAACACTCCTCTGAATGCGCAGTGCATGCCTCTGAATGTGCAACACAATGCAAATTTTCACAGTAAATTCCTCTGAAGGCGTAGTGCCTGACCCTGAACGCACAGTGCCAACCTGAACGTGCAGTGCCGAATAGACTTGCCCAAATTCAACCAGAAATTCACAATTTTCTCTCTTGGATGCTCTGATGATCTTTGTAAGGGCACAATAAGTTATGTGAAGAACAAAATGATATTTTATAGTCTAGGAAATTAAATTTAACTTTGATAACTCACTTTGCTAATGTTCTTACTTCCTTTCTTTTTAATTGATATCCCTTTGACCTTTTTTCTTGTAGTTGGTTAAAAAAAAACTAAAATAGCCTTTTCCCTTTCCTCTTTGAATCATGACAAATTCACCTTTGAGAATTTTGGAGAGGGCTACACACAGTGGTATTTTCAAGGCTGTGTTTTTTCAATATAATTTTGAACTTGTCTTTCCTCCATTTTCTCACTAACCACCTTACAATGTTGGTATGCAGGTTTGATAAACATGGTGCATTTGACCTATTTAATCTTGTAGGCTAGATATGTATACTTTTGACACCTTTGAGACAATCAATTTTTTTCCACTACCATGGGTTTTAAACAATTCTTTTCACCTCCCTAGGCCACTTCTGATTTGCAGGTGCCTAAATTTATAATTTAAAACTTGTCCACTAATACTCTTTACCTCTTTCACTGATCCTTAGGCATTGTAACTCACTTTTGACAAATTTTGGGATGTCACACACAACAATCTCTTCAAACCTTCTTTTTGTTGTCATCATTGAGGCCTAACATCTTCATTTTACCTCCTTTGGCTATCTTTCCAAAACCCTAGGTTTTTGGGCTGCTTGAGAAAAATTATCGGTGTTGTCTTATAAGTTATCTATAGCCCTTTCAAGTTCATTATTTTATGTCCAGTTCACCTCAAATTTTTCCCAATTTTATCTGTAATGTCTAGAAAACTTCTTTTCAGGTTTTGTTTCTTGGTGTGCCTCCTTCATGTGATTTGTTGCATTGGATCTTTGCTTGGCACACTGCTGGCCCATTAAACCCAAAACCCTAGTTCTCTTTAAGAAAAAATTCTTTCTTATCTTCTTGCCATGAGTTGTCTTGATTTAGGATCCGACCTCCTACCTCATCAAATTTCTGCTGATGGATCTCTTAACACTCCTACAGAAGTGTCAAAATATTAGCATTCACAAAACTTGAATTTTGACAACGTAGTCTTCTTTTGAGACTTTCAAATCTTCTTTGAATAACCATGTCTCAATATTCCAATACATTTGAGTCAGCCTTTTGCATAAGAAAAACAATATTTGGAACACCAATGATGACCTTACAACCTATGAAACCCTAATGACTTCGTAGGAGGATCCTTTGACTTGATCTTTGACTAAAACATGGTTTAGGATCTTTAAGTGTCAAAAACAGAGTTTTTGACAAATTGATATATTGGAGATCCAAAATCCAATGTACTTGATTTATCTAATGAGCCTATAGAGATGGTTTTGAGACCATCAACCCTTGAGGAACCTTGTGAACATGGAAAGGAAGAGTTTTTTGGTAACCCTAGATGGGAAGTGGATTGATGGGCAAAAGAAAAACATGGTACTAAGGTTATAGGTGGGAAAATAGGATATAGATGAAATGAAGTCAGTGAGATTTCTAAAACTCACAATATTCAGGAATCTTGTTTTTAGAAAACTAGAACTGATATTTAGTCATCTACAGATAGTAAAAATTATTGATGACTATCATATAAGCATCAAATTTTTCCCAAATCATAACAAATTCTAAATGTATTGTTGTAACAAGATGTGCCACCCGATTCCGTCATGTTGGTCATGCAATCTATCACTCAATTTACACATTAGTATTTTTATATAAATACCTAGCTTCGAGGGAGGATAAGGAAGGAAGAAATTATTGTAAATTATTGTAAATTTTATGTTTGTTGTAATAAAAAGTTTCTTTTGTTCCACCCACTCGAAGTTTTTCTTGTGATCATGAAATTGAAGGTTTTATAGTGTCTCACCTAAGGAGGTAGGTGTTGATTTTACCACAACACATAAGAATAAGGTTTGAGTCTAAGATCACGATCACAAACACACTCAAATGCCAAAACACAAGCACTTTTCATAACAAAATAATGTACACCAGTGAATCAACTGGTACAAAATAAAAAAATTACCCCAAAACTTGTTATATTACAAATCTTATTACCAGAAGCAAAAGGCTCCTATACGAGGGATCATTTCCCTTAGAGACAACCTTGATACAAGGAAAATTAGGGTTTGGAGTAAACTATCTATGACTAACAATACTTCGCTAAACAAAGTACACTGGGCCTACTTGTTGGAGGTGTGCACTATAGTCCTCTTAGTCCACGTACCTTGAACACATCTGGCATTTATTGTGCCTCCTCTTCTACTAATGACTGCAACTTAACCAACTTCATAATTGTTGCATATCCATCCATCGAATACCACTGTCAACCCTTCTATATACCCCAAGAGTGAGTGAACATAGACTCCCCAAATTTCCCTATAGATTCTCTCCTACTCCTCTAAGATAACCAACTCATACGGTCTTCGCTGAAACTTCCTTCTACCATTGATATGGTTTCTCCAACATCACTTCTCTTAGGGAGTTCCATATCTTCCCTCTTATTAGTAATTTTCACCATCAAATCTTTGAACTAAGACATAAATATGCCTCCAAACAATTCCTTAATTGCTCGAAAAATCACGGTACATAATGTCTTCATAGAAATTTGATAGTATTATATTTTTTTCATTCATTAATAATTATTTAAAAAAAGCATAAATAAAAACCAACTATAAAATTTTAAATTAATTTATAAAATTTAAATATATTTAAAAAAATAATAATAACACTCAAATTTAAAAAAAAAAAAAAAACAACATTAAAATACATAACACAACTTCATATATCTTGCAACAAAACGGAGTTAGAGAATAAGGGACAAGACAGTGGAAAAAAAAAAAAAAAAACTCAAATGAGCTATAACCATCTCCCATCTAAGCAATCAAATTCAATATTGAGAGTCAAAATTTAAAGCTCCTCTAATTTCATTTCAATAAACTGCTTTAAATAATCAATTTTAATTTACATTTTCAAAATCATGATGCTTTAATTTTTTAATTATCAATGGTAGTTCTTTCATCGATACACAATAAAATAAAATAATATAATATAAATTAGATTATAATTTATTTTAAAGTGTTGCTATTATTGTACAAGTAATTGATGTATAAGTTTAATGTAAAAACATAAAATATTTTTTTTTATTATAAAGATTTATCTCAAGATTTAGTTCACTTTATGATCGAAAATTTTAATTTGTGAATAAGTTTAGCTATAATATTAGATGTCAATATTATGACTTCTCAATAGCACATGTCAAAAAGATAAGATTATATATCATTTCATAGTTCATTTATTTTATATAAATTTAAATTTAAATACAATTAAATTGAATAGTAAAAACACATAATTACTTTTGAGATTAATTTCTAGTACTTTATTTTGACTACTACTAAAATTAGCAAAGACATATAAATTGAATGATTGATAAATACCAATAAGCATCAAAACACTTACCTCATGATAATATTAATTATTATTAATATTAATTAAAAAGTGTTAAACAAAAAAATGTATCATAGATATTCACCTCACTTTACTAATACAATTCTTCACCATGGAGATTCATAAAGCTTTACAATGAGATTTTTAACGGATAAATTTACTTTGTCATAATATTATGGGCCAATACCATGGATTACTGATCCTACATGTCCAAAAACCATAATGCATGTTTATATGACATTATTTTTAATTAATCAATTTAATTTAAAAGGAAAAAATATCATAACTATTAAATGGTTGAGAAACCACATAGATATCAATATATGGGAAGCAACAAAATACTTATCTCATTATCTACATCTCACATTCTTCAGATTAAAAAAAATCATAAAAATTAACTAGATTGTATATTAAATCTTTCTGTGATAATCATAAAATATGCTTAGATGTGATTATCACAGAAGCCAAATTCTTAATATTAACTAGATTATAATTTATTTTAAATTATTATATTAAAAATTACAAAAAGAGGGAGTAATGGAATAACCCTTTTCATCTAAATTTACCATAATGCAATTTCAAGCAAGAATGTGATTTTTTGTTGTTGTTTAAAATACATTTTTGAATACATAAATGGAGTCAACACTGTGAAAAACCCTTGGGTCACTCAAATTCCAGAGATTACAAAACCTAAATTCAATTTTTTTAAAAATTAGTCTATAAGTTAGAGTAAGCTTTGTGTATAAGTTAGACTAGCCTTATATATGTGTGTGTGTGTGTATTCTTAACAATGGAGATTCACACAATTTTTAAATAGTTTTTATTACAATATCATGGTTTATCAATACCACATGGTCAATATGAGACTTGTTCATATGACATTTTCTTTAATTAATTAATTTGAGATAAATAAATTAGAAATCTCAAATCAATTAAAAAAGCACAAATAACTTTTAAATAAATCATAACATTTGATCTCTCAATCTTTTTTTTTTTTGTAAGCTTAGTAGTTCGTTACTATTTTCTATTAATATAAAAGCAAGCATAATAGATACAAAAATTAGACCTCAACATGCCCGAAGGAAACTAGGTCTGTTGGCCATCTGAGTGCATTGTACGTCATCCAAAGCATGTACTTCCTTAAATTATTATAAAGAGCCTTAAGGTAACTAATATCAGAGTTTACTAATACTAACATTTACAATATGCATAAGTAGAGCTAACCGCTAAAAAAAATAGAACTTCCTGCTCTACTCATCATCCGACTCAACTGGGGCTGAATCTTTAACACTAGAACCTGGCATATCAACTTGTTGCATAGCCTTTATGTCCTTCTCCATTCTGCCAAGACGAGCATACTGATGCAGTTGACGCAAGTTGATTTCTTGGATGTTTCTATTACTCTATGCTAGGGTGGAGACTGCCTTTGGCTCCCCTCCTACTTCCTGAATTGACGTTATGGCCTTAACCAGCAAGCATTTAACTAGCCAATATGTTCTGATTAAGTGATGGAACTGTGAGATTCTCCCACGGGTATGCCCCGGGTCATTAATCATATGTTCTAATTCTTCCACTGCGAATTCATCCTCCTCTTCCATTTTGGTTCTAGCTTGTCTCTCCCATCCATAGATAAGAGATTTTAGAAAGCAGGGTGCTTGTTCTGCATAGTCCTGGATTAAAGGCTCCATGAGCTCTTTGCTAGATTTCTAGCCTCTCTTCGCTGGCGGGCCTGAGACTGTTTCTTTTCCTTTGTCCAAACTGGCTTTTTTTCCTCTTTTTTTCTTCACCATTTTGGGATGTGGGACTAGGAGGAAAACGATAGCCCCTGGATCAGCAACACGATAAAAATATTGAGATAGTTAATGAACAGGACATTTACATGACAATGGTTGGGTAATGCAGCTGATGGATAGCAGTCATGCTTCCTGCCTAAATTACTACCTATAGCAGGCCAGAGCAGAGGCAGTGTATTAAGAAAATGTAACTAGGGCCCATAACAAAACAAGCAAATTCCAACCTTGCCAAAAACCCAAATTCTGCATGCACACCGTATACCTAAACCCCATAATTCAGACCAGCTATCTTCCATATTCAACAACAGAGGAAAATACACAGACCCATTCCCTGAGAGTGTGACGCTACCCTCCCGGACTCTACCCTCCCTTACATTAACATCATTGACCTGCATGCAGACAATTTCCTAGGCTGACTTAAAGGAAGAATGGCTAATAGTATCCTCATGGCTTCTGTTACCCTGAGGGAGAGCTAACAGAGGAATAACAGTTTTAAATTTATCTATCCACAGAGAACTATGGCCGTGGTGATGGTGCAAGTCGTTACCACTTTTACGATTGGCTTCATAGACATTGCCAACATTACAGACTTCACAGACATTGCCAACATTACAGACTTCACAGACATTGCTGACATTACAGACTTCACAGACATTGCCGATATTACAGACTTTACAAACGTTATCAAAACAATTGTACAGATAGTCCAAAAAAACCAAGATTTTCGTTTTCATGCTGTGAAATTCCGACACTATTTTCATCTGAACAGCAAGGAGGAATTCGAATACATACCAAGCCACCCGTACAAGCCACCAACGACGTTGATAGTTGCTTCCGGGGTACGCGCAGCATGAACATGCTTCTTCACAGCAGAACAAGAACAATGGTTAGCATGCCAAAGTTCTTAACTTGCCTCGAAACATTCGTCCGGCTCTTATCCCAATGAAATATTGACATCCTAGCTGGCTTTTCTAGTTGTTCCTCATTCAAATTTATTGTCGTCATTATGGTGTAGCTTGGGAGATGTCCCTTCCATTACCTCGTCAGCCAAGATCTCCCTCTCTTTGCGTACGGTAGCCACGTTGTCGTCCTGCCTCTCAATGCGACATTCCATTTTCGCCACCTTGTCCTCCCGTCATAATCTTTACCGTTGGCCACCCGATCTCTCAATCTTACTATGAATATTGTAACTTATTTCATGGAAATTAAATCTTTAAAATTCACCTAATAATTATTGATAAATTAATTAAAATTCTGAAAAAATGACAAAAACAAAAATTACATCTATCTTAACTCAAAGTTGGGTCCTCTATCCGCACTTCATTGTCTACCATTTTATAGCGAGTGACCTAATTTGACCATGAAGAAAATAACTAGCGCTACTTGATGTGACCAGGCGTTAATTCGGCTGTGAGAAGTCCATCAATCTCTTCATGCAGTAAATCATTGAAAAGGCAAGCAATAAGCAAAGCAGAATTCGCAAAAGAAAAGGGGAGGAACGCGTGGTGACACTCGGTACAACAGTTTAGACTTTTCTAAGAATAATTGGCTACAAAACTCTGAAAATCCAGGAGATGGATAGATTCTCAAATCAATCTGAAAAGAAAGCTCAGTAACAACTGGTACAAGTTATGGCGCTACTTAGATTCTATACAAAAGAGAAAATAATTCATTGGCTATATGCTACAAGTACACTAGAGAAGTCAATAATTAAAACAGATGACACCTATATTTGAATAAATCGTTTGTCTTCCCACTTCTTCAGGGAAAGCTTAATTGCCGCTGTGGTTACCCGTGAGGAGGCAGATTGCATGCTGGTCTTCTGTTATACATAATAATAAGCTCATGCGTGCATGTGTACTGTGGCCCTCGAGCACTGTGTTCCATCGCCATGAAATATTCTGGAAACACCTCATCTGCCCCTTATTGTTCACCTCAATTATTATTAAGAAGTGAATACATATGAATGGACTTCTTGTGCTCAGTGGAAATGCCATACGGAGGTCGGGCATTTCGAAGTCAACTATTGGAATATCCAGATTCCTTTGAAATTTCTTGTTGGGCAACACTGACAACCATCCTGCTTTTTTCAAGATTAACGCAAACATTTTCCAATAGCAACAAATAAATTGCATGGTGAATAATGTTTCATATCCACTTTTTTACAGTTTACCTCATTCTATCTAATTTAAACTATTGTTTGTATGACGCCACATGGAATAACTCGCTATTGTTTACGTCATTTTATCTAATTTAAACTATTGTTTGTATGAAGTCACCTTACTAGTGGTCTGAGGAAGGCTTTCATTTCTCCAAGATGCATGTGTGTCTTGGGCTGTGAACCTCTTTCCTGAAGTCTTAACTCTTAGCCAAGCAAGAACAGTTTTAAGGTTTACTAAATGATTTTATAATTAATTATCAAAATATATTTTTAAGATTTCAAAAAATATGAAAATTAACTAAATTATAATTTTATTTTAAATAATATTGCTATGTATTAAATATTATTATTATGTAGTTAGGTTTGTTTATTTTGAAATATAAATTTTCAAAAATTTCAATTAGATATGAGACTTTTAGAAATCTAATTTATTTATCAACATGTAATTTTTATTAGATATTTTAAAATATTCTTAGTAGTATACACAAATCAAATGTTGATAGTTATTTTCAAAGTAGTTATGTTATTTTTTCCTTTTTAATTGAATTGATCAATTAAAAAAATGTTATATGAACTAGTGCCATTAAAATCAGTTATGGTTTTTTGGGCATGTGGTATTGATAAGGCGTTGTATTGCCCCATGGTATTGTAAAAAGCATGTTTAAGATTAAGAATGTCCATGATAAAATGTGAGTGATTGTGTATACTTAAGAATATTTTTATATGTTTTAGGAATTTTTTTATGTATCATAAATAAGTGTTTTAATACTTATCATGGCTTGATGCTTATCAACGTCATTTATGTATATGGTTTTAATTGTTTAATTATTAAGAATTATTAGGTAGATGGTAAAGATTTAGCCTATGAAGAATATTCTCTGAATATTCTATAATATTGTTAGTAATAGTCACATATAAAAAGTAGTTATGCATTTTTTTCCCTTTCAATTAATTCGAAAAATGTCATATGAACATGAGTTATGGTTTTTGGGCATGTGGTATTGATAAGCCATGATATTGACCCATGACATTGTAACAAAGCCTATTTAGGATTAAGAATGTCTATGATAAAGTGAGAGTGAATCTCCATCATTAAAAATCTTGTTACATGGTGTTTTAAATGGATATATGTTTAACTCATATATAAACTTTTTTTTATCATTACTAATAATAATAATAATAATAATTTAAAAAAAGTTATAATTTAGTTAATTTTTATGATTTTTTTAATCTATGATATGTGAGATGTATTATGAGGTAAGTGTTTTGATGTTTACCAACATTAAATAATAGGTATTAATAATTATAAAAGGAATCAATACATCAATTAAACATATATATTAGTAACTATGGAGATTCAGTCCCACTTTTGCACTAAGATTCTTAATATGTAAGAATTGTTTTTTACAATAACATTGGCCAATGTCATGGTTTACTAACACCTTATGCCAAAAAAATCATAACTCATGTCCATATGATTTTTTTTTACTATTCATTTGTTTTTGTAAGTCAAATTTCTAGTCATAGAGTCAAAATAAAGTGCATCAAGGAAAAAACGCAAATAGTCTAACCTCGACTAGGTTTGTTGACTATTACGGATAACATATGACAATGAAACAAAAAGATAAAGAGAGGAACAATCCAAAAATTCAAAGGCCATAGGCCTGAGTAAATAGAAAATACACATAAAACATGTGTACCCATTGCTATTCGTCAGAGGTGATGGGGGTTGCGTTGTGTGGAGCAGTACCAGGAGGTGGCACAGGGCAGAAGGAGCATTGAACATGCTCTTCGAAGTGTTCCATCCAGCTCTCCATTTTCTTGACCTTTTCTGAAAGTAAATTCTGGCCTCGCCAGACCACTATGACGTACTCCTATGTGGATATCAATTCTGCATGCTCCTCTTGAAGGAACCATTCTGAATTCTCAAGTAGGTCCATCACTGATAGAAGTACCTCCTGTAATTTTCCCATGCAACGAATTTGTTGCATACCACGACAACCCTAACGCATCAGCCGCAGACGCCTAGCACCAATGTGATGGGTCAACCTCCTCTCGCCCGACTAGCAACAATTTGGCGACCCCGATCGACAGGATAATCCCCTCCCCTACATCCATGAGAAACATATACCATGCTTCTCCCCTTGCGTGCACCACCACCTCTACCACTAGGGAGCTCACGGTGCGAGCCCTCAATGTTCCCATGCTCTGGAGTACCTCCACCCATACCGAATACTAGCACGAGTCAAGGTCGAGAATTACCTGCACCCGAAACTCAAGATTTTTGTGACACCTCCCTGGAAGACCTCCCAACATGCAGAGTCGATTTCATCTTGAAGTACTCGACACCATGAAGCCGTGTTGTATTCTAATTGTTCCAAATTTTCCTTGCAGATCCCACAGGGATTAATACCTCCACCAGAGCCATCTATCCCCCTTTCTTGAAGCAATTACCAACCCCAACCCAGTGGAAGCCACTCCCGACACCTCAAAGACACTACCCTTCATCCCCAAGCCCTATACCCAGACAGGGGAGGAAAATTACGGTGCTTCCTCTCCACGAAAGACTAATACTATGCCACCCAAGTCTAAACCCACCTCCAACAATGCAAAAAAGTTCACAAAACTTCCTTGTAAGCTCCATAGAAGCCACCCTCCTGAAAGTATTTCCCCTCCCCAACACAATGCGCTATATAGTGACACCCCCAACCCACCAGCAAAGGCCGAAGTGCCTATGTCTACGTTGGTTGTTCTTCCAGCCTAGACAACTCCTTCTAAGCTCACCTCCTCGCAAATCCTTCACCTCGCCAGCTCTCAAACACTCACCACTATAGAATGACACTTCTTCCCTATGTTACCCTCCATATCATTCCAGTATTTTCCACCCTCTACGCTCCCCAATACGAAATGAAATCTCTCACAACCAATGTTAATGAGTATCGTACATCAGGTGATGTGGGTCAGCCGTTAGGCCAACCGAGCTTGTTGCCTACATGTTCTATCTATGTGAATCCCCACGTTCCCACAGGAACTCTTCACCCTCGTTCTGCACCCCCATGAGGGGTTTATTATTCATTTTAATTAAAACAACATTTTTTTATTATTCATTTTAATTAAACCAACAATAGAAATGACATAATTACTTTTGAGATAAACCTTAGCCTTTGATTTATGACTACTACGAAGATTAACCTAGAATATTCCATAGAAATTAAATATTTACCAATTATCTAATAGTTATTAATAATCAAATTAAAATTCTAATAACCCTATTCCAAATTAAACACAACTTTCTCCACAATAAACTTACAAATACAATGCTTTCTTACATTATTTTATCATCTCTACACTATTATCGTACATACACTTTATACACCCATAATGCTAAATAGAATTCTAACAATAAATAGCCATCTTGTTTTATTTTAAAATGGCTATAAAATGATGGTTAATTCCCACTATGACCAATGTCATCTATCATAAATTAATAATGTAAGAGATTAATTGTGACTCTTTAATATTTTATTTCCTTGATAACAAAAATGGAAATAAGAATTCCTAGTGTTGGGGTTCCTATGTTTTGGCATATTTGGAAATACCAAAAGATAAGACAACATCAAACCACTTTGGGGCCCTAGGATCTAGCCCTCTTGGACCCGGAGAGGGATATCTCCAATAAAACAAAGAATGATATATCTTTGAGGCTCAAAATGAGATGTTAGGCTAGTTATGAAGCACAGAGGGGGTTTTAAAATGATTTGGTTGGTTGGTTACAGAGTCGGTCATGAGATCATGGACTGAGAAAGAAATGGGAGAACAGGAACAAAGCAGCAGGATGTTTCAGCAAAGAGGAGAGGTCAAGAAAGTGCCATCCATTGGGCTATGGAGTCATGAAAGGATAATTACATGCAACAACTAGCTGAGGCTTTCAAAGGGCAAGTCATCTACACTAAAGGATCTTTTAGATAGATGATGAAATGGAACATTAAGGAAATAAAGTGAGAGAAGGAAAGAAACCTACTTTCTGTCTATAGATCAGGTCAGAGGTCATTTAACTCCAGACCTGCTTGGACATACTCAAAGGCAGCTCTCAAGGGAAGGACAAAGGAGTAGCTTATAGATCAGACCAAAGGTCATTTAACTCCAGGTCAGCTTTAGCATGCTCCAAGGGAAAAACAGAGATAAGTTTAACAAAGGGATCTTAGAAAGGCCAGCTGGTTGCACAAGGATCCTAGTGGACAGGGCTAACTCTAATCCCCAATGTTCCAAAATCTTCCAGCTTAAACCCGAGAAGAACATCTAAGAATTGATTCATTTAATTTATACATCAGCTAGCAGGCAATAACATCCACTACACTGGTTAAACCAAGTGAAAACACTTCTTAGATAAAACATTTCAGAAGATAAACATAAATGGCATGGAGAACAGGAACATAGGGTACCTAACAAGGGTAAATCCTATGTCAAACTTCTGATGCAAGCCAGTAGAAAATGAAACAATATGAAATGTAATAAACAAAGTTGGAAGAACATCACCAAAAGTAATAGACCAGGATCCTGTGAAATGTGCTTTGATTAATTGATGCAAAACCAGTCATGTAAACTGAGCTCAATGGCTAATACAGCCCAGACTTCTCCTCCCAGCCTATTACACAACGACTACTTTGCTACTCCCTCCCACGACAGTTCTAACAGTCCAACATGAATCCCTCTAATAGCAAATCCTCAACAACTGGACAACAACCTTTACATTATGTTCTCGGAAATTCTTATAGGAGAAGAAGTGAAAACAGGAATAGATGAACAATTAAATGAGCCTCATTAAGACAGTAAGGCAGAAGTGTTCATGCCCATACCACTTAATGGTAATCAACATTCGCTGTGTATACTCTGTAGGCCGTTTGGGAACCTCTATCAGGTCAATTTTGACCTCTGATATGATCTTTGTAGTCTTCTGGGCTGTTTGGACTCTGTTGTAGCTTTCCAAATAAATGAACTGAATGAAATTCTGCGGCCCCTCCATGCCTCATAACTGCAATCTGACAGTCTTTTAAGAAGCTCCTGCCATTGTCTTAACTCTCCTGGGCTCAAGGGGCACGGAGGGCACTGTGGGAATGGTGTACTTTTGAGAGAAAAGTACTCTGCTGATATTTAACATGGATAAGACTCGATAGTGTGCTTTTGGTCTTCAAACTGTGTCTTTCCTTTGAATTGTGGGGTCAAACATAAATTATAACAATAAAAAGCATAAACCCCCTTTGAATCTCTTCTGCTGGTCCGCTGGCGAACGCTGAAACGGCCTCTCTGTGTTATCTGCACGATGAAGTAATCCTGTTACAAACCCAGGCAGTGATGGCAGAGACATGCTGTGGACGCCCAGAGAAACAGTGGCGGAACAGTGAAAACAGCGGCAATGATGAAGAATGGCGGAAGAAATGGTGATTAGTGTAAAACAAAAAGGTTCAATGTTTGGGGGAAATACAAAGGAAATAGCGGAAAAAACAATGAAGCGGGAGGGAAATATAGTATGAGGTGGGATCGTACGGAAATCGCAATCGCGGATCGGAGCGGGACGGAGAGTTGACACATTTCGGAGGTTCCGATTGTGATTGAGGGCGAGATGCGATTGAAACAAGGCCGCTAGATCTGGTGGAGGGATGGATGGCTCAGATGTGGTCGGGGGATCGCAATTGCAAGGAGCAAGGGGAAGACGCGACAGAAAATGCGATTGCGATTAGGCGGGGAGCGCGATTGAGCACTGGCCGTTGGATCTGGGGACCATATCAACGGCTCACACTCAATCGGAGGGAACAAGCGATTGGGCAGATCGGAGGAAAGGGACCCATCGCAATTGCAAGTCGGAGCGAGGGGTAATCGCAACGCGGAGCAAAGAACTTGCGATTTCGATCAGAGGAAAGGCTGCGGTTGGAGGGACATGCGATCAACGCAACCGCAATGTTTTGCGATGCGATTAATCGCGCCGCAAACACTTGCAATTGGCACGTTAACAAAAGCCGCGATTGAAACTTGTTTGCGATTGCGATTGGCACGCGGCGGGGGTTAATATATAATACAGAACTTTATAATAAAGCTCTATAATATGTAAAGTGGGGATGGAAAAAAAGGGGGAAGTGATTTAATAAAGGGCGGGACTCATAATATAAGGTTTTATTATAAGGTCCTTCGGGTCATGGAGGGGAAGTGGTTTGGAAATCACATATTTTGTTTTAACGCGATTTACAATGCGATTTTGATCGGAGAAAGGGGGAAAAAGGGGTAGGCCTTATAATAAGGTCGGAAGGTGGGTTTTTGACCCATTTAATGTGATTTAAAGGTTAGAAAGGGGAACGATAGAGGAATAATGGGGGAAAAAGAAAGGTAAGAAGGGAAAATAGAAGGGAATGCAAAGGGGGACAAAATAGAAGTTAAGTGGGGGTGAAATAAGAGGGAAAAGGGCCCTTTGGGCATTCTTCTTCACAATAGAGAGGCTTTATAATGGAAATCAGCAGAGGGGATTCCATCAAAGGAAAAAGGCACAAGGAGGCTTCAAGGATGATGTGTTTTCAGGGGAAATGCATTCCTTGAAGGCTCAACAAAATTTTAGCCCCCTGTTTGCTTGTCAAAAAATTTATGGGGGGCTAACAAGTTGGAAATTACCATCATATGGCATCAAATCAATCCCATGGCCCACCTCATAAAGAATCAAGTTTTTTACTATGGTGACCATATCTCCTCCCATGCTCCCCTTGGAACATGTAATGCAAAAAGTGTGGGAAATCTCCTTCCCCAAGGACACACCCCAACAATGTGTCTCTCTTCCAATCATGTTCCCCGTAATGAAAAAGAAAATATCAGCAAATGGAATCATGATTAGCATCATGCTGGCTGCCATATGTACCAAATGATGAGGGCAATGGTCCCTCAAATGCAACTAGCACAGTCTTTCCCACTGATGCTTCAAAAAATAGCATGGCAAGTTGTTTCTTGATAGATGGCTAGTTGTGTAAGTCATCACATCTACCAGTAAATATTAAATGGCTAAGTGTATCAACTGAGCACACAATAAGTGATAGAACACTTGCCCAAAGTCATACAAAATATGGTTTTATCCATCATAATAGTTGGCCGAAATTTTCCCATGGAGCTCAAAAAGAAGCTTGCCCCCTTGTACATCAATGCATTGAATAGAAATGGTAAGAGAACACAAATATTGTGTTAGATAATCAATAGATGCAAAAAAAATATTCTTACCATGTGCTGAAAGCAAGATGATGCATGGATCCATGCATAAGTCCTCCATAGTGGTTTGGCATACTCCCATGAAGAGGAATGAACCATGTGTTGCATGAAGATCCTCCTTCTTATGCTTGGAAATCCAAGTCAAGAAGAAAATATCACAATAATAGATGTCTCCATCCACTACTCCATCATTTTCACCTCCTCCTTGTCCACCAAGTGCATCAAATGTGAAGTGATCCTGGGGACACACCAACAATAAGTCCAAGCTCCAAAGTGACAGTGTTGTTAGCCTATGCAAATAGGCTCCTGCCAACTCCTAACTCCATTCTTTGACATGCTCCTTGTCAAAGACTCCTCCCATAATGCTGCTACATACAAGAATTTTTTCCCAGGGTGGAAGTACCTCTTGATCATCCAAGGGTAAGAAGTAGACCCTTTACACCATGATAGTGCCATCTCCCACTCCTGCAACATCATGCAAAGTATGATAACAAATCTTCCCATTCTCTCCCAAGAACAACCCAATCAAAGGATTTTGTTGCCTCCTCATACCTCCATCATACAAATCATGTGGTGAAGAAAAAATGATTGATATGAAGAGTGTCATATCAACACAATGCATCCATATTCCTTGCTGCCCTATGATGCAAGTATCCTGCCAAACTTCCTCAACCCACATACCCTTAGAAAGAGGATATGTCATATGATGGCCAAACTCTTTCAAGAGTAGCCAACGCAGCCAAGCCTCCTGCTGCCTAGTATCATAGATTTTCAAGTAGCTTTACAGCTTCTTGCTCCCCATCCACACCCATTCATCCAAATTTGGCTGCCTCCCATCATGCTCAACCTTCGTACCCTTCCAATGAAGACTACCATCCTCCCAAATCAGATTTGTCTTCTTGCATTTCATGGGATGTTGAAATGCAACTCCTTAGAGATCTCCTAGAAAAGATCTCATACCAATGATCATCTTGAATCCATAAAGATCCAAGTGAGATGAAGGAAAAACGTCCTCACTGCTACTTATTGACAGCGTTTTTAATCTCCTCCATGGTGTTTTGGCTATCTCATGTCCCAACTTAAGGATGAACATATGGTTTTGAATAAGTTTTTTTGGGACAAATTTCATCCTATCCTCCAAGAATTCACACCCCAAGTGTGGTGTGTAGTTCATTAGTGGCTCATTAGGATGATGTTTCATCCCTTCCTTGATCAAGTCAAGGTTGGACAGCGCAGTGCAATCCTGCTACTCCAAATCAGTAATATGTGTTGACCCTTGGTCATGCAAAGATATATTTCCACAACCTTCTAAAATATTTGCTGTAAAAATAGAAAGTGGAAATTTAATCGTACCTTGATGGAACTTGGGAACACCTTGCTGGCTCCTCCATAGTTGTGATAGCGCTGGTACAAGTCTCCTCCAATGGTGGTGAAGGCTTCTCCTCCTCTGACTTCTCTTTGAAAAATTTTATAATCAACCTTTGAGTAAACTCAGCAAAATTATTCACCCTCGCATGGCTCAAATGGTTGAACCACCAAATATTGGCTTCACCCTCAAGGTGCAGTGCTGCAATCACTACAGCCTCCCTTTCTACCACAAGATGTAGTATGAAGAATGCATCTAGTTTCCTTGCCCAAGCCCTCTCTGTAGATGACCCATCAAAATTATACAATAGAAACCTATTGCCCTTGATTCCCGTTTTACTACAAGGTCTTCTTTCTTCCTCCAATTGAATAAACTGAGGGAAAGTTAGAGTCTCCTTGAAGGCTCTAGGTTGAGATTTGTACTCAACAAGGTACTCACTCATAATCTTGTTATCCAAGTGTCCTCCATATTTCTGCAATTTTTCCTCTTTTCCAAGAGGAAATGGAATAGTCATATGTTTTGGAGCTCTCTGCAACACTGGTTTCCTCTTCTGATCATAGGAAGTGCATGGATCTTCCTTCTCTTGAAACCCTCTAGAAGTTTCACTGCTCCTATTTTCTTCTTTCTGTTTAACCTCATTGGAGAGGTTCTTCACAGATCTGAAAAATGATGAGACAAATCTCAATTTCTCCATCATTCTGATATTTCCTTCTTCTTATAGCATCTTGGCTTGAAGTTCACAGGTTGAGCCAAAGATCTTGCTCCGGTACCACTGTAATATCCCAAAATGGGACTGCTCAGCAAGGCATGTATAAAAAATGCATTTTCAGATTTATATTCTACAGAAAATGAAACCAAGACTTGTATCCATTATATATTACAATATAAAACCTAAATCAAAGAGTAGATCATAAACAAATAAAACTAGGTGAGGTAAACAGATCTCCCACACCTAGGATGGCTAGAAAAGGAAAAACCCCAAAACTACTACGACATGAATTTACTGAATAAAGAGACAACACAGTCTAATGAGGGCTTGTACACATGAATAGTAGAGACAAATATATATGATATTATATTAAACAATATGGCTCAGAAAATGAGATCTAGTCTCCTTTATACAAAAGCTAGAGAACCCGAGAAGGGTTTCTAGGAATACACCCTGAATACAAATGGTGATCTTCAGGAATAAAACTAAATAATCACTGCAAACTGAAGCACAAGAGTATATAAGGCTATAATAATATAGATCTGATGCAGATCTGATCAAATATCTTCCCCCATAGAAGGATCAACCCTCCAATCACAGGAAAACTCCCCAAATGAGCCACAAAAGAGACTACTGAAACTGCCCTCCAGAAATAACACAATTCCTAGACTAGAATAACATTGTAGGTGTTGATAATACGTTGGCCTACTACCAAATATCTGAAATAATCTGAGGACCCCTCCAAACTAATCTCCCAATAGAAGGAATCCTTCCTCCTATGAAATACCAACTTAGAAAGTGGGTTTCTCAACCCTCCATTACAACACCCTGCAACTCAACACAACCTCCTAAAAAAACTGCATTGAAACTAAAGGTTGAAGCTTTGCACTAATTACAGATGTGTGGAATGATAGATCAGGTCTCTCCCAAGAGCTACTCAAAGGGAAGAGAAGGAATTCCTAAACAGGAATAACTTAGTGCTAAACAGCACCAACAATCTTAGCTAAACAGCTGAAGGGAGAAAAAGTCTAAGCAGACATAAAAATATCATTCATAAGATAACCTAAAATGGCTGCCATCCTCTTCCTTATAAAATAAGTGAGCCTTCTCACCTTGGGTCCCACTCATTAGGGTTTCCACCATCACACAAATAATCTCCCTCCAAAACTGCATTGTACCTTTATTAGAGCCACTCCTCTAAAATTGTGTTGTTTGATTTGGTCAAGGTTGACCTCTTTAACCTACTTCAACCCTTTTCATACCTAAGGGTATTCAATCCAGCTCACATATAGTTCTCTATGTTGGTCCTTGTTCACATTGAGCTATTTCTATTGATGATCCACTCCTCCAACATTAATGTTGTTGAATTGGTCAAACTTGACTTTGTCCACATCCATTATGCCTTGTTCACACATAAGAGTGCTAGATCCAATTATTTTATGATCCCTTTTCACACCAAGAGGGATTTTATTGTTCATTCAAGGTAATTATGGGTCTCCTTTCCCATTTATTCATCTACCAAGTATAAAAGACAAAAATCAATATTCCAATTAGCTGCATGCTAATTTTGGAATATTACAATACGAGAATCCATTAGGAGTGAAGTGGAAGGTTTAGAATTGGTTACTGTGATGCAAGAGGTCTCAAAATTATTTCGTATGGTTGAGCTATATTTCCAACCACCTATAATACAAGATGAGAATATACTAGTAGATGACGATATGCAGTTTTTGATGAGGCATAATTTCTTTGAGGTAAATTCAATACCAAAAAGTAGAAACCCAAAACATAATAGCATGACTCCTCCTCTCCCTAACCTTCCCTTGGTGCCATATCAAATTCTTGATCTTCTCTTTCTAGGGTATGTAAGTTTACTAAATCCAAGTTAGTACTTAGTCGATATAAGGGTAATGGTAGTATTAGTGGTGTTGGTTAGCCAAGTTTAGCAAGTTGTTCTCAACCTCGTTTCCAAGGATTTATACTTGTTTCCTCAATTAAATCAATTATGCTAGGAGTTGCAGCCATATCACTTACTAGATATCTAGAAGTTTCAGGAAGGGGGGGTGAATATGTCAAACAAAATTGGTATTTATGTGAAGTTTTTTGGAGAGCTCATCAGACCCCTAACATAACTAAGCTTATTTAATTTCAAACTACGTTGTGGGATATGGCATTGTGGTGGTTTATAAAATGGACTCATCCTAACCCAAATGTGCATATGGATTTAATGAAACAAGATTTTATTCAATAATTTAAGCTACCTCAGTCAAATCAACATGGATTGGTAGAATTACTAGACATTCACCAACCAGAGAGAGAATATTCTTGGTAGTGTATGAAGTGTTTTAAATATGATATCAACAACTTGTCTTATCCTATTGATCATTAGGGGAATTTTGAGGTCTAAAATGGGCCTCCTAAGAAAATTATAAAATAATAGTGTAAATAATAAAATAATATTAGATTATATCATCAAATTTTAGAGCAAAAAAAAAGAAAAAACCTATTTGTTCAACTCATATTTTCAACTTATCTCCCTATGGGTTTAATCCAAATTTGAGAAAAAACACTTGTTGGATGCATAATTTGATTCCTGATCCAAGGAGTACCCATGTTACATATTTTTGATGGACTCTTCTAGAAAAAAACAATAAATACATGAAAAACATGATTGTAATCATTATTTTTCATGTATTTCACAATTTTCGTGTAAGAAGGTCCATCAAAAGTATGCAACATGGGTATTGCTTGGATGAGAAATTAAATTTTGCATCCAATGATCACTCCCACTTGAAATTTGAGTAAAAACTTAGGGAGATAATTTAAAAATATGAGTTGAAAAAGTTATTTTATTATTTTATTAATATTTAATCTTTTTACTTTTTTATTCCAAAAATGGTGAATCATCCCCATGGTTTACATAATCATATTTAATACTATTGGTTCTTATAAATTTTATTTTGGCTGTACATTTTTCTTAGGAGGCCCATTTTAGACCTCAAAATTTCCCTAATGTCCACATCATCAAAGGAATTGATTCATTAAGGCCCTGTTACTAATGACTCAAATTCCTTTGTCTAAGAAAAATATTGATACACTTCAAGATGCTTTGGAGAAAGTGATGAAAATCTAAGATATGGCTGGTTATCCACAAGATCATAGAACCAGTTTCTCCTCAAGAAACCCTGTTATTTTGGGCCTTCAGAATCATATCGCTACCTTGATAAAAAAACTGAAGGGTCTTGCACCTTTACAAATTGCGAGACCTCATATTTCATTAGGGGAATTTTGAGGTTTAAAATGGGCCTCCTAAGAAAAATGTAAAACCAAAATAAAATTTATAAGAACAAATAGGATTCAAGATGATGATGTCAAGCATGGGGGATGATTCACAGTTTTTTAAGTAAAAGGGTAAAAAGATTAAAAATAATAAAATAATAAAACTACTTTTTCAACTCGTATTTTCAACTTATCTCCCAGATATTTTACTCAAATTTCGAGTGGCAGTACTCGTTGGATGCAAAATTTAATTCCTCATCCATTGAATACCCATGTTTCACACTTTTGATGGACCTCACTACACGAAAAATGAGAAATACATGAAAAATGTGATTGCAATCACGTTTTTCATATATTTCTCATTTTTCGTGTAGCAGGATCCATCGAAAGTATGAAACATGGGTAATAATTGGATGAGGAATTAAATTTTGCATCCAACGAGTACTCCACTCATAATTTGAGTAAAAAAATTGGGAGATAAGTTGAAAATATGACTTGAATAAGTATTTTTTTTCTTTCTTCCCTCTAAAATTTGATGATGTAATCAAATATTATTTTATTATTTCCACTATTATTTTATAATTTTCTTAGGAGGCCCATTTTAGACCTCAAAATTCCCCTAATGGGTGTACCCACTATCATGTTGAAGGACATCATGTTATAGAATTCCTGCAACTGAGGAACCTAGGATCATCCAATGCACCTATGGGACCTCCTTCAACACAGTCCCTTAAAGTTGTGAAAAAATTCATCCACTCTTCCTTATCATGGCCATATTCAGTTTTTCTCATTTCCAAATCATTAAGGTATGTATAGGAATGATTATTATGAGATCTGTCTAAATTTTACTCATTTAGCTCACCTATGCCAAATTTTTCATAATTATTCCAATATTCCCAATAATTTGTTTTCTGACTTTTGTGGATCACCCAACAATCATACATAAAAATTTCAGTCCTTGGATGCTTTATATGACCACCTTGATTGTTCTACTTTCCATATCAATGAGACTCCTTGAGGACGAGGATGAAGAGCTCCCAAGGGAAAAGGACTGGCGGGAGAGCTCTATTAGGTGTTATAATTGTGATTAGAAAGACCAAGTTGTGAGAGAATTCCCTATGCCGAAAATACCTTGGTGTTCATAGTGTCGGGTGAAAATTCATGCAACTAAATATTTTCTTGAGCTTATTTCTCTATGGGATGAGTGCAACTAGGCTAAAGGAAAAAACTTAGTTTGTGTAGGGCCACTAGAGTCGAGTACTTCAGTGCAACCCAATATCAATGTGGTTACAAGAGGAGGAAAGACTAGTAGAGCTGATGTTGCAACTCTTGATCAACTAGATGTCATAATACCTGCATCTCTAAAGAAGTCCTACATTCCAAATTAGGACAAGGAATATTATAGGGACACATCTAAAATTTTTTTTCTCTCATTTGATTTCTTCACAAGATTCTCGTAGTGAAAAGGAGAAAGTAAAGGTCCGTGATGAGAAGTATTTTGCAGAACCTTTCCAACCAATAATGGATTGGTTTAAGATATTTATAAATATTATGAATGATGAAAAACTCACTGGTCAGTTTCAGAAAAGGTTAAAGGATATTGTTAAGGATGATGTGTTATACGAAGAACCAACTTCCATGAATTTACTTGAGCACTATTCTAGGTGAAAAAAATGAAATAAGAAATGAACCAGAAAAAAGTTTTGGATAAAAACTAATATTTCAAGTTTTCAAATTAGGGACTTCATGTTGGACTTGGGCTCGTTTGTCAACATTTTTCAAGAAAAACCTGGGATGCTCTTGGAAAACCCAAGTTCATGTTTTCCCATATTTAGTTACACATGGCGAATTAATAATGTACTCTTCTTATTGGAAAAATAGAGGATGGTGAAGTTGATATCACCAATGTCAAAACATATGCATATTTTGAAGATATTGACATTATTAGGGATAAAGATACATATCCAGCGTTATTTGGCATAGATTAATATTTTGAGAACTATGTAGTCACTGATTTGAAGTGGGAAAATATGAATTTTGAAGTGGATGGAATGTGAGTCATACAACCTCTTCATCCTTATCAGGGCCTGATATTTAATGAACTGATGGACGATTTTGAGTCCCCTAATTTATTGGACCAATTATATCAATTGACCACTAGGAGGCATGAAGATTATATTAACCCCATAGCCATTGGATCTATTATTTCTAGAGTATTCAAAGCACTAAATTTGGCTCTCAGGCTAGGATGGAATATTGGAAACAGGGAGCCCATGAAATTCAATCTCAACATTACACCACTGTTTGATGTGTCCACTAGAAAGGGATTGAGGTATGCTAGTATTACATATTTAATAGTACTAATCCTATTTTAAATTTTATTAAAGAATTTGATTCTTGCATAGAATAAAGTAAAAGGGTTCCTTTAATGAGTGTTGCTTTGCAAGCAATTCCTACAAGATGGTGGGAGTCCCATCATGATTTGCTTCAATATTGGAGCACAATTAAAGTTGTTTTTATATACAAGTTTCTCCCTCTAAATGATATTTTAAGTAAAATCCCTACATATGATGGTTGTAATTGTGTGCAAGAGCATGTTGAGCACTTTTGTTCTATATGGCAGGATGATGGCCTAACAGTTGGAATGGGGCCGCAATTATTTATCCATTCCTTGAGAAATATTTCGCAAGATTTGTATTTGCAAAAGGAATTGAAATTCCAAACAACATATTGGGATGTGTTGTCTGTCTAGTTTTGGAAATATTTTTCCTTTTCTGATGCTGATGAAAGGATATCAAAAGCCTTTCAATCTATTAAATGTGTATTATTTTCAGGTGGGAAAACTTTGGAAAAATTTAACAGTTATGGAGACTTTGTGCATCAATATGAATGAGGGTTCCATCAAGTCGTTTTTTGAAGTAAAGTTAATAAACATCCATATAACGACCTAGAGGATCTCAAACATTTTTATTTCAAAGAGTTTGAAAGGGAATAGAAAATTAAAGAGGACCTTGTGCATGATGTTCTACATTTGCAACCTATTAAGTTGAAGAAGATAAATATCGGAACAAAGGAGAAGCCAAATATTCCTTCTATTGGGGACAACTAGGATTACCAAACCACTCAGGAAATGTTTTATTTTCTCAAAGAATATGAGGATTTATTTCCCTATTCTATCTTCGAATTAAAGGGAATTAAAGTTGATATGGGTGAAATGAAAATAGCATTGAAGCCAGATGTGAAGCTCATTAAACATTGGCCATACAGATTGAATCTATTGGTGAGCCATGGTATTGCACCAAGAATGCTACAACTCCTAGAGATCTCCCTACTTTACTTTATCAACCCGGGGTTCGTACAAACTTGGAGGTGACAGTGCTATATACATAGAAGATGCTTTCTACTCATGTCATCCTCTTCTGAGCTTTATGAAAGGGTGATACTTATTGGGTTACTGGATGAAGTTTGTCACACTTCTGAAATTAGGCCTAGGGCTAAAAATGACTCAAAGCCATGACACTATCATCAAGTACAGAAATATACTAAAACAAGCAATTAAATCTAACTATTTTTCAATGAAAGAAATCTACTCTTTAAACCATGATAAGAAATGAAAGCAACCTAGGCATCTTTCATGAAGTAATTTGCTGAATTGAAATGGCATAAATGTAACTAATCGAATCACACTTTTCTAGGCCAAATGGCTAAACACACTCTACTTACTCTATGCTATATCTATCATTCTTTTACTCATGCAACTATGCATGAACTAACTATGCTTGTAATTGTGTTGTTTTGTGGCTAGGAGAGGAAAGTGCTAAAGTGGCTTATGGAAGGCTTGAACACATTGGGGAAAGGCTGGAGGTGTATGAGTGGTTTTTTCAGGTTTAGAGGATGCGGATGGTGGTTTCTAGGCTTATGGATGGGCCCACTAGTGCTATTTCAAGTGCTTCTACAGGTTTCCTGTAGTGCTACAGGAAAGTCCTGAATTGCTACAAGAAAGAGTCCGAGGAAGATCCGAGGCAAAAAATATGTTGAAAAGGGGTAGGGAAGGTGGAGTGATGGTGGAAAGGGATGAGTGTAAGGTGGCCCACCCCTTGGCCAAGTTCAGAACCTCTTGGTAGGCCTGTCTTGCACCCCTAGGATATGCTCATAGTGTAGGGATGAAAATTTTGAAAACAAGGCTCATGGTGGTTTTGATGAAAAAAGGGTTGATGAAGGGTGAGAGATGAAAATGAAAGTTATGGTGAAGTTATCCTTAGATTTTCAATCTATATCTGCAATAAAACTACCTATTCAAGAAATAGAAATGGACAAATCATGATAAAAACAATGGAAAAGATGACTTGAAATTTGTAAAGAAAATCTACTCTAATATACAAACATATATCTAACACAACATTCTAAGCATATCCATGGAATCACAACAACCAATATTATCTATTAGGAGAAATCATAAACTAAAAATAACTTTTGGTCTGTGGGGAAGGTATGCCCTCCTCAATCTCCAATGACAGAGATGAGAGGGGGATGCTTGAATCACAAAGTTTTGAATTTATAACCTATTCTACCAACATGTAAATATTCAGAAAAAGGCAAATGCAAGGCTAACTAAAATAGTAAATGAAAATACAAGAAAAATAGCTAAATACTCATAAGAAAATCTAGACAAATGGCATGAATGTAAATAATTATTACATAAGAGAGGTTGAGGCACATGGATTGGGCCCTAACCCACAAGCCTAGCTCTCTGAAACTAGATCAGTAAAGAAAAATTTGAATAGTCATTTCATTTCAAAAGATAGTCTCGTTACATCAATATAAAAGTCTTGAAAATTGATTACAAGATCAAAGAGCCTAATGGCTTTCTCCAAAGTTTGAATCCTAATGAGCTCTTTCTCAATCCTATTTAACCTAAAGGGTAGCTACCAACCGCTACCTAAAAATTAGGTGATGAGTCAACTTGACTCCAAGTGAAGTATGGCTTGAATGCACTTGGTCTTGAGTTTTCTTGGTTTCCTTTGATTTCAAGTTGTTGGAGTGAATCTCGAGGATCCCTTGGCTTCCTTTCGGAGTTAAGGAGGGTGGAAAACCCCCTAGAATCTCTCCCGGTTGGCAACTCTGAGTATTGATGACAAAATATTCACAAAAATGAAATATATTTATGATTTTCCCACATTTAATCATGTTAGGTACTCGGAGTATGATAAACCTCAATCACAATCTACACTAGTATCATAAGACCATAATATAATTAAAATGCAAGAAAAAGAGACCTAATAAGGAAAAAAATTTACCATTAGCCCCTCCAAATGTACCTGGTGATAGAGCTCATCATCACCCCGTACTAAATGGTTTCTCATCCTCTGAGAAACTAGTCCTCCTTCTGCCTTTATTTTAAGGCTTTCATGGACCCTCTGACTTTCCAAGGAAGAAGTGTGGGAGTCTCTTCAAGAGGGTAAAAACCATCATTCTTTCTGCTTCCTCCCATTCTATGTTCTTCTCATCTTGGTCCTTTCCATCACTCATGTTATCACCAAAATCGCACCTGATTGGCTGTTGATCAGACAACTTCAGTGTGAAAATTTCAAACCAATCTTGTGACTGAGGCTTAGCCTCCTCAATTTGAGAGGGCTCTCTCAAGGGTTAATGATATGGAATAATAATATATATGGCTAACTCTAATTAGGAAATAAATTGGTTATGATGAATGTAGGTTGAAAATATCATAGCTTAATACCATTGGGCTATGGAGTCAATGAAAGGGATCTCAATAACAAGGCTTTCCTTGTGGAAGCTAAGGCTTGTAAATATTTCAATGAAATACTAAGACATACATGAGGTTTTCAATAGCTTGAGGTTCAACCAAAGTCAGAGCATATGATACACGAATTCTAAGTAATGAGACATCAAGACATTGGAAGAAAACTATTAAGAGAGATAAATCATAGCTTAATACTTAAAGTAAGTCAGAACATGAACATTCATGAGTTCTGAGTAATAATCATTAATACATTGAAGAAAACCTTTCAAAATATAGGACAAAAACTTATTGAAATATAATAATAATCTCAGGTGAAGAAAAGTTTTGTTGTTACTATATATAGCAGAAACTCCAATAGCTTTACAATCAAATAGTATTCTGAGATAACATCTCCAACCTGATGAGTGTAGATTGGAAATAATATTAGTATATAGGCATTGGCTTATGGAGTCAAAACTTTCAGTGATTCAGTGAGTTAGTTGACATGGAAGTTGAGGCTGTTCAGAGTTTCTAGAAGTAGGACACACACAAATAAAACATGAGTATACATAGTCAATTCACATATAAAGGAACTCAACGCATATCATAGATGAATTTTGAGTAACATAAGTGAAAACCCTGTTGGGAAAAACACTGAGAGGGGGGGTGAATCAGTATTTAGAGCTGACTGGAAAACATTTTACTTTTTATGTATTTAATTCTTTACTTGGATTATTGCATCATTCATTCATCATA
This sequence comes from Pinus albicaulis, assembly GCA_034641835.2. Taxonomy (NCBI): domain Eukaryota; kingdom Viridiplantae; phylum Streptophyta; class Pinopsida; order Pinales; family Pinaceae; genus Pinus; species Pinus albicaulis. The sequence goes on along the minus strand of JAXQQM020083098.1, from coordinate 64,167 downwards.
TGTTTAGTAAGCAGTAAGAATGAGAAGTAATAAAAGAATCAACCATCACACACAAGCAATACACATGAACACCAGTATTTAAGGTGGAAACCCAATTCGGGAGAAAACCACCACTGTTGTCGTCTTTGTCTTCAATATTTATTATAAAGAAAACATCTTACAATTTTGTACTGGAGCAGACTTATACCAGCACGCAGGCACCAACCTGTATAAGGCTACAACCTTCTCTCGTTCTCCAGTCCATACTGGAAGGGAGCTCCAACCCCCTGATTTTAACACCAGCTTCTACTGGCAGAAAACTTCCACTCTCATACTGAAGGCTTCAACCCTCAGATCCACCAAATTTCTTCAATTTGTACATCAGACTTGCAGCAGGTCTTCATCATTTCTTTTGCATATCTTCCTAGAGATTCATCATTTCCAGATCTAGATATCTTGAACCTTCATCATATCCACAGGTGCATCGTAGATTCATATCTATCAGAGTTCAATCCTATAGATATCTCTTAAAAATATTTATTCGTTATCAACCCCTCTACATGCACACCTTGTACTATAATCCTCCTCTCCTTATATAGTTTTTTCCTTTATTAAAACCATGAGTCAAAACCCCGGGGTCTACCCAAACCCCAAACAACTTCTCATTGTTCTATTTTCTTGGTCAGGAAATTAATTAAACTAAGGCTTTTTAATATCTCAATCTGAGATTGAGATATTAATCCAATTCCTCCTTTTGTTATGAACTCCCCAAGGCATATATATATATATATATAGATAGATATCGACCCCAGGTTTATGTGCATATGTCAACCCACGTTTATTACATCATATGTCTCATATTTCGCCAACTTCACATAATCAACTTCCTTTAGTAATGACCTTCATATGTCGACCCCCAGGTTTATTCATTCCACCAACTTTGGAATAACATACAAAATGATGGCCCATTCGCTTTTCATCATAATTTATATTTAATTTAAACAACCTTGGTTAAACCCGCAAATATTAATTTGAAAAGGCCCGATTAATATAATTTAAACTGGGCCCACATATATGGTTAGCGACCCAATCAAATTCCCGCTCCGTACTTTGGTTAATCTTCGCACATCTTCATCAAGCGATCACCGTCCGATGACTCCTTCCCAGATCAACGGCGCTCAACAATTTCGTTGGGCATCCTAGGTCGAACAATAATGCGCGATGGCACGCAGTGACAAGCGGTTTTGTGGATTCATACAAGGACGCATGTCGCCCGTTCTATGGAATCGCTCCCCAACTCGAAAAAACCACTTATCTCCGAAAGGCAGTGCGATATGGGCAATCCGGCTTCATAAACCCGCTCGCGGTTTCAGAACAGTGTTCTATCGGAATTCAACCATGTTTCAAATATAGTTCATTTATCCATCGGGTCTGGATTTTCCTCGCAATCGCAAGTCTTGTTAACTTGTTCTTCTTGCCTTATATGCTCCGATGCGATAAGGGTCTCTGGCCTGGGTTACGATTCCTGGAATGTACTTATTTAGTGTATCAACTAGCTGGGGTAGTAAACCTCGGAATAATGCCTCAGCCTCTACCTCTGCTGCTTGATGCAATTCCTTCTATGCTTCCTTTCTACCTCTCTTTACTGCCTCTGTGCCTCTGCTAAAATACATTGCTTCCTCTGCTCCTTGACTGATGTGATAGTTGCCATCAAGGACAATAAATTTAATATGATAGGATTTAAGAGACATATTGCTAACAATCTCCCGCTTTGGGCTTGATGGCAACCATGACCAGAAATACATTTAGACAACAACATTCTCCCCCTTTGACATCAAGGGAAAAGGGTAGATCAAAAACCTTTATACTGACAGAACCATGCTCCCCCTGAGATCATGCTGCATCTTCAAACATAATATAACAAAAATGACTTATACAAACAAGATTGAAGATGATATCAGACTACAACAATTAATTAGAATGCCAACAATGCATCCTTTCCATATGACCAATGCTCCCCCTTAGCCTGTGCATCCTGAATACCTTCAACAGGAGCGTATCTAATTTAATCTTCTGAATTTAAGCAGGTCTGATCTTCTGCATGGCAGAGACTACTCCTAGTTTCTTTCTGAGATATTCGAACGCTTCCCTGGGTAGAGGTTTGGTAAATATATCAGCAACTTGTTCTTTGGAGGGAACATACTCCAATTTCACCTTTTGTTAAAGCACTTGTTCACGTAAGAAGCGATATTTGATGGGAATGTGCTTGGTCTTGGAATGCATAACAGGATTCTTGGAGATACTTATGGCACTTGTATTATCACACATAATGGAGATAGGAGGTGAGCATTTGATTTGAATGTCTTGTAAGGTTTGCATCATCCAAAGAAGTTGAGTGCAACATGATGCTGCAGCCACATATTCTGCTTCTGCTATAGATAAGGCAATAGAGCTTTGCTTCTTGCTGAACCAAGATACTAACCGGGGCCCCATATAGAATGAACCACCACTAGTGCTTTTCTAATCATCAACATTTCCAGCCCAATCTGCATCAGTGTAAGCATGAAGGGTAAGATCAGCATCCTTTGGATACCATAGTCCAAAGTCTTGAGTTCCTTGCAGATATTTGAATATTCTTTTGACAGCCTGAAGGTGAGACTCTTTTGGATGAGCTTGGAACCGTCCCACAATCCCAACTGCATGCATAATGTCTGGTCTAGTCCTAGTGAGATAAAGTAGACTTCCTATCATATATCTGTATTTTGGTTGATTCACTGTGGGAGAATCATCATGAGAACTGAGATTACATCCAGTTATCATTGGTGTACTTACAGGTTTGCACTCTTCCATGCCATACTTCTTCAGAATTTTCTTAAGATATTTTGCTTATGATAGGAATATGCCATATGTTTCTTGCTGCACTTGCAAGCCAAGAAATAATGTTACTTCCCCAAGTAAATACATTTCAAATTCTTGCTGCATAATAGAAGAAAATTTCTGACTCATAGACTCTTCATTACTTCCAAAAATTATATCATCAACATATAAAACCACAATCAATAGTTTATCATTTTCTATTTTTGTGTATAATTTTCTTTCAGCAGACCCCTTTGAAAATCCTTGTTGATGAAGATATTTTTCAAGACGATAGTACCATGCCCTTGGAGCTTGTTTGAGACCATATAGAGCCTTTTTAAGTTTACAAACAATTTTTTCGTCATTTCCAAAAATTAATCCTTCTGGTTGTTCTATATAAACTTATTCTTCTAGATCACCATTGAGAAAAGCAGATTTAACATCCATTTGATAGACTTTGATTTTTTGGAAGCTTGAAAAAGAAAGAAACATTCTTATGGCTTCAAGTCTAGCTACAGGAGCAAAAGTTTCTTCAAATTCTATACCTTCTTGTTGAGCATACCCCTTGCAAACAAGTCTAGCTTTATTTCTTATAACATCCACATTCTCATTTAACTTGTTTTTGAATATCCATTTAGTTCCAATGACATTTTTTTCATGAGGTCTTGGTACTAATTCCCAAGTGTGATTCTTTTCAATTTGATCAAGCTCTTCATTCATGGCTTGAATCCAAAATTCATCTTTGCTAGCTTGACTGAAATTGTGTGGTTCAATAGTGGACAGAAATGCCAGATTGCTAGAAGATCCCACAAGAGTCCTTCTTGTTTGTACACCTCATCCCTTTTCTCCCAAAATTTGAGATTCTGGATGATTCTTTTGAACATATCTGGATGGAGCTTTTTTAGATAAATTATCTTCGGGTTCTTCATTTGGTTCACTCTCTATATCATTCATATTTGATGTAGAAGGATATATGTCATCATCGTCTTCATCTGTTGTTTTTTTTTCTTCTTTTGGGGCTGCAGGAGACTCATCAATAACAACATCAATACATTCAACAATCTTCTGAAGTCTTTTATTGTAACATTTATATGCTCTACTCCTAGAGGAGTAACCAAGAAGTATTCCTTCATCTGCTATGGGTTCAAACTTGCCAAGTTTTTCATCATTATTTTTGATAAAGCATTTGCTTCCAAAAATTCTAAAATGCTTTACAGTGGGAGGATTACCATACCAGAGTTCATATGGAGTTTTATCACTATTTACACGAACATGTGCCTTGTTGAGAATGTTTATTGCTGTATGTGCTGCTTCTCCCCAAAATGTGTCAGGTGTTCCGGAATCATCAAGCATAGCTCTAGCCATTTGTTGAACTGTTCTATTCATTCTTTTTGCTACGCCATTTTGTTGTGGAGTGCCAGCTACAGAAAACTGTCTTTTTATGCCATGTTGTTCACAAAATTCAAGGAATTCATCTGATGTATATTCTCCTCCTCGATCAGATCTAAGACACTTGATTTTTAGATCTAATTCATTCTCAACTAGTGCTTTGAAGATCTAAAATTTCTCAAATGCTTCATCTTTTTGTTTAAGCAACCCAATCCAACACATTCTAGAGAAATCATCAATAAATAAGATATAGTATTGTTCACCACGTGGTGACTTTTTCCTTACAGGTCCACATATGTCAGTATGAATGAGTTCAAGAGGCTTACTTGATGATCCTTCCTTGGCATTAAATTGTACTCTAGTTTGCTTACCGAATTGGCAAGATTTGCCTATGATATTTTTAGGTAGAGTAATATTTGGAAGATCACGAACAGCTTTGAGTCTGCCTGATTTGTTGATTTGAGAGAAGCTCAGATGTCCCAACCTTCTATGCCATAGCCAGATTTATGAAGATTTACTCAAGTAACATTGTTCTTTGCAGTTCTTCAATACATACAGGTTGCTTGGAGTTCTTTTTCCTTTTATAATTGTTTTACCTATATCAAGATCACATACCAAACATTCTTTTGAACTAAAGACAACTTCATTTCCTTGATCACACATTTGACTTACACTTAACAGGTTATGCTTTAATCCATCCACATACATGACATTATTAGCTTTCACCTTTTCTTTTAGAAAGACAGACCCTTTTCCCTTAATGACAACAGGATTATCATTTCCAAATGTAACATTCTTTTCTTTTTCAAGAGCACTATATGCAAGAAGTTCGTTTTTGTCACTTGTCATGTGTTTTGAGCATCCACTATCAATGTACCATTTATTTTCTTCACCTTCTGCAAATAACGCTATGCCACAATTTTCAACCTGTAATTCCTTCTTTTTCCGCACTTTGGAGCTTGAAGGAAAATACTCTTTTGGCTGAACTTTGCTCCTACATTCAGATTTTTCATGACCAAAGTTATTGCAATAAGCACATTCAACTTCATTTTGAAGAGGAGAAAAGTTGTTGTATGTATTCTTCTTTGTTCTAATATCAATCCTTTTCTTTCTTACTTCTCTTGTCATGATGGTTTTATATGCAACACATTGAACAACTTTATGACCAAAATTGTGACATGAGAAACATTTTCCATTGAAGAAGAAATTTCTGCGATCATAAAATCTTCTACTTGAATTTACCTGTTGGTTGGTGTTTCTTGAAAGGGTATTCCTGTTAGTGTTCTTTGAATTGATATGGTCATGCTTTACCTGCAAACATTCTTTATTCCCTTGCTGAGTGGCAGAATGTTTTATATTGGCTGTAGCTGCTTTTAGATATTTTGGTGTTGAAGCCTAAGAAGATTCTCTAGTATATCCAAGACCTATATTTATAAGAGGAGAACGTTGTACCTTGATAATCTCATCTAAGGTTTCAGATCCTTTCGCAAATCTAAGATTCAAAGTCTTTACTTTCTCAATTTCTTTTCTTAGACTTACTATTTCACATTCTAATTTCTCATTATGTTTCTCCTTTTCTTCAAGCTGATTTTTCAGAGTCTCTATGGATATTTTACTTTCTTCTAAGCATATTTTCAGTTGATTGATTTCATCAAGAAAATCATTGTTCTCTAAGGCATCCATAAAAGTATCTTTTTCTTCTCTAGACTCTTTTTCAAATTCCATGAGAATTCTAAGATCTTGTTCACATTCTTCCTCACTGTCTGATAAGCCATCACTGTCTTCATGAGTATATTAATTTTTTCTAGTGCTAAACCAATTCTTATTCCTTCTTGCTACTTCCTTTCATTTTTCATGTGTTTCTCTGTGAGGACACTTAGCAGCATAATGACCAACTCTTCCACAATAAAAACATTTGAAAGGAAGCTTACCTCTGAACCGTCCTGTGCCAAGTTGGAGTTTCTTTACAAAATTTACCTCATCTTCTTCTGAGATATACCCTGATCCTTCTGTCTCTTGAACTTCTTTCCCTTTTGTAGAAGCTCTAAAGACAAATTCTTTGACTTCAGATGGTCCTCCTCTTCTCATTTCATATGCAGTTAGTATGCCATGAAGTTGCACCATAGTAATATTTTGAAGATCCTGCTTTTCTTCAAGAGAAAAAAATTTTGACTCAAATTTTGTCGTTAGTGATCTTAAAAATTTCTCAACCAAAGTAGATTCGGTTATTGTTTCTCCCATATTTCTCATATGATTTACAATATCATCAAGTCATAAAAAGAAATTAGCAATGCTCTCCTCATTATGCATTTTTAGGTTCTCATATTGAATTCTGAGAGTTTGGAGTTTAGCACTTTTTACCTTTTCATCACCTTCATAGCTTAGAATGATTTTTTCCCATATTACCTTTGCTGTATTCAACTGCATGACTTTGACAAATTCTGATTCAGTTAGACTTCCCAATAGAGAATTAACTGCCTTTGCATTTGTTTCAGAATTCTTTCTTTCCGTTGGATCTATTGGTACTGCGGCTGGATATTGATATACTACTTCAACAATAGCCCATACATCTGCACCCAAAGACTGAAGATAGGATCTCATCCTTGTTTTCCAGAAGATTAAATTGTTTCCGTTGAAGAGCGGAGGCCTGATAGATGTTGTTCCATCTTGAATGCTCATCTTGATTGATATTCCTTCTAGCGGCTAAGCTTTTCAGAAGGACTTGCTCTGATACCAATTGTTGGGAAAAATACTGAGAGGGGGAATGAATCAGTATTTAGAGCTAACTGGAAAACATTTTAATTTTTATGCATTTAATTCTTTACTTGGATTATTGCATCATTCATTCATCAAATGTTTAGTAAGAAGTAAGCATGAGCAGTAATAACAGAATCAACCATCACACAAAAGAAATACACATGAACACCAGTATTTAAGGTGGAAACCCAATTCGGGAGAAAACCACCACTGTTGTCGTCTCTGTCTTCAATATTTATTATAAAGAAAACATCTTACAATACTAGCACACAGGCACCAACCTGTAGAAGGCTACAACCTTCTCTCGTTCTCCAGTCAATACTGGAAGGGAGCTCCAACCCCCCGATTTTAACACCATCTTCTACTGGCAGAAAACTTCCACTCTCATACTGAAGGCTTCAACCCTCAGATCCACCAAATTTATTCAATTTGTACATCAGACTTGCAGCAGGTATTCATCATTTCTTTTGCAGATCTTCCTAGAGATTCATCATTTCTAGATCTAGAGATCTTGAACCTTCATCATATCCACAGGTGCATCGTAGATTCAGATCTATCTGAGTTAAATCATACAGATATATCTTAAAGAGATTTATTCGTTATCAACCCCTCTACATGCACACCTTGTACTATAATCCTCCCCTCCTTATATAGTTTTTGCCTTTATTAAAACCATGAGTCAAAACCACCAAACCGCTGATGGTATTCCTGGACAGGATCAATTAGATAATCCAGTGGGGTCTACCCAAACCCCAAACAACTTCTCATTGTTCTATTTTCTTGGTCAGGCAATTAATTAAACTAAGGCTTTTTAATATCTCAATCTGAGATTGAGATATTAATCCAATTCCTCCTTTTGTTATGAACTCCCCAAGGCATATCTATATATATATATATATATATATCGACCCCAGGTTTATGTGCATATGTTAACCCACGGTTATTACATCATATGTCTCATATTTCGCCAACTTCACATAATCAACTTCCTTTAGTAATGAACTTCATATGTTGACCCCCAGGTTTATTCGTTCCACCAACTTTGGAATAACAGACAAAATGATGGCCCAATTGCTTTTCATCATAATTTATATTTAATTTAACCAACCTTGGTTAAACCCGCAAATATTAATTTGAAATGGCGCGATTAATATAATTTAAACTGGGCCCACATATATGATGAGCGGCCCAATCAAATTCCCGCTCCGTACTTTGGTTAATCTTCGTACATATTCATCAAGTGATCACCGTCCGATGACTCCTTCCCAGATCAATGGCGCTCAACAATTTCGCTGGGCATCCTGGGTCGAACAATAACGCGCGATGGCGCACAGTGACAAGTGATTTTGTGGATTCGTACAGGGACGCGTGTCGTCCATTCTATAGAATCGCTCCCCAACTCGAAAAAACCACTTATCTCCGAAATGCAGTGCGATATGGGCTATTCGGCTTTGTAAACCTACTCGCGGTTTCATAACAGTGTTATATTGGAATTCAACCATGTTTCAAATATAGTTCATTGATCCATCAGGTCTGGATTTTCCTCGCAATCGCAAGTCTTGTTAACTTTTTCTGCTGGCCTTATATTCTCCGATGCAATAAGGGTCTCTGGCCTGGGTTACGATTCCCGGAATGTACTTATTTAGTGTATCAACCAGCTTGGGTAGTAAACCTTGAAATAACGCCTCAACCTCTTCCTCTGCTGCTCGATGCAATTCCTTTTATGCTGCCTTGCTACCTCTCTTTACTGCCTCTGTGCCTCTGCTACAATACATTGCTTCCTCTTCTCCTTGATTGATGCGATAGTTGCCATCAAGGACAATCAATTCAATATGATAGGATTTAAGAGACATATTTCTAACAAACCCACTGCAATTGAGATACACAAGAGGCACAAATAGAATAGGAAATAACTAAAAACTCCTTCAGAATCTCAAGTTGTTCAAGTAACAGATATCTGCATTAGCTGAAAGAGTGCATTACAATAAGCTACTATTTCGCAAAAAATCTTCCAACCCCTGACAAATTCGACCCAATGGCCTTTAATAAACCTATTACATCTTTATATGATCTTCCTCTAGGCTAGATACATCAAATTTCTTTCCACTGACACCTTTCATAATCATAAAACATGAAATTTATTACAAAACGACACCTATCCTACTTGACAATCCTATTTCAAAAAGGACTCAAACTCCTTATTAATAACTATAACAACATTATCTATTTGAAATTAAATCATTGACCAGTACATCATCACATTCTCAAATTTGGATAATGGCATTCATTTCTTCATGACCACTTAGCTGACCTCCACAAAAATAGGAAACAATACCTTGTTTTTATAGGCATAGGATCCTTTTCCTTTTTTGAACATTCTGACCATAATTTAATCTTTATTTCGTGGTCCTTGGCTATTGAATGTTGTCTTAACATGTCCCATAAGTCTTTCATATCCTCTAGCTATCTAAAATTTCTTCAAAAACTTATCAAAACGATGTAATGTATTGAGCTACGAAAATACAGCAGTTTCGTAGCACTTTCTATAACGCTGCCATTACAAACCTTTGTCCTCTAAAAATTTGACTCTTTCCTCTTGCATCATGTATATCACCCTTCAACACATCTTTCATAGCAATTTCAGCTCTTAACTCAGCCTTTCACACCTTAAATACTGATCAAGAGAAGTGAAAAGCTAGCTACAGCAGTTTCGTAGCGCTTTTCTAGTTTTTAAGCCTGGAGGCACTACGAAACTACTGAGTATGCAGATTTTTCATAAATTTTGTCAAATGAAAAATTTTATTCCCAAAAACTCAAAATATAACTTGTATTCATCATATAAAAACCATACAAACCATAAACCAACTTCATTTTAGTTTCCTTAAGGCATTTCTTCTTCATTATTTAGGACATCCTTGCAGAGTTTTCTTGTTTTTTCCTAAACAATAGGCCTTGGAATAGAGCCTATATATCCTAATCCAAGATGTATTTTGAGAAACTAAAGGAGGTTTTTTTATTCCATTATCTATTGAATAAAACCCTCTCTCTTTTTTTTGAAACACATCTCCTGCTATGTGTAAAACAGGAAAAATCTGTTTAGGAAAATAGGGCTTCAATGAAATCATTGTATCTCCCAACTGATAACACCTGTGAGAAAATTTAGAGAATATTTTGTAGCTGGGGATGTGATGAAGACAAACCTCTTTCATAATTCCAAAAAAAAAAATCATTTGGCCAGAAACTGAACTTGAAGTTGACTACTAAACAGTCATGTACATGACAGTTTAGTAACAACAGTTTCGTAGCACATTTGAATTTATCAATTTCTGCCACATCCTAATTAATTTGAAGAAACTAAGAGAGGTTTTCATAGTTAAGTCTATTATGAAGGAAAAAATGTTTCATATTTCCAAAATTCATTTTCAGTTGCCCATAAACCGCCTTTGAAGTTGACTTCTCCAAACTAGAAAACAGAGAAATGCTTCACATTCGCTACGAAACTATTAGCTAGTTTCGTAGCATTTTCTACCTATTTTACACTGAATGCGATACGAAAGTAGGGATTCTTGGCTAAAATGAAATTTTTGGTACAAAAATCTTGAAAATTTAAATCAGTCAGAAAATTATGAGTGATGTCACATGAGGGAGTTTGAAAGTGAGTGGGTTTAGACCTTAGGGTAAGATTTAAATAAGAAAAATTCAAAATTTCCCTTGACTAAGTAATGAGAAATGAATTATATGACCCTACCATTGACACATGAACCTCTAGGAATTTTTCAACTGATGCTTCATTTTTATGAGTGATAATAGTGGCTCCACTTGGGATGGTGTGCCCCTGTGGCACACCAAAGAACTAGCAGTTCCAGTGCTGCTATCCATATTATTGGAAATAAAAACTCTGAAATTTATGAAATATTCACCAAGATCTTATGGCCTTCACCCCAGGCTCAATCTTGATGATCACTGAAAAAGAACCAAATCTCTACCTACTGAAAAGATGCTCAATCAACTTTGATCTTATTCACACACTCCTACCTACCCAAACAACTGCAATCTCCATTTTTAAATCACGCAACATGAAACTTCCAATGAAGCCAGTCATTGATATGATCTAACAGTTGAACCTGTTGATTGCACTTGAACCAACAGTAAGCATGATACTGAAACGACCAAGGAAACATAAAATAGATCTAATCCTCATAATGAAAATATAATTGACAATCTGGACTGTAGAACTCTTCCATGTAGTTAGTTATAGGATGAAAGAATACATGATCTGTTTGATGCTTCTCATGACATTCTGCAGCTTTGGACAACTCATGTATTCTTTGCTCAGCCACACAATATTTCTGTTGTGTGCTATCAAACTGTTATTCAAACTGATTTTCAAAAACAGTGTATTTTTCCTCCATCTCAAAAGAGAAAGGAAGAAACACCCTCTCTTTGTGTTATGGCATGGAAAAAATTTGAAAAGAATGATCATGATCATGAAGACTATATGATTGAATTTGACCGTGTAAAAATTCAATGTCTTTCTCAATGTTCTTAGCAACTTCATCCAAAAATTGAATCTTATCTTTTGACTTGCATTCAAATGATTTTAGGTAAGAAGACAAGGAAAAAGAAAAATTTTCATCTACTTCCTCATTAATATGATCATCATTCCATTGTTTAAAGCCTTGAATTGAAGGAGAGTCTGCCACCAACTATGTTCTGCCTATCCATTCTTCTAAAAACATAAGCCAAAAACCTGTAAATGACTTAATAGATCTGACAAGAAAGATTCCAATCCACTGTTTACATTTTCCTTGAAATGAATCATAGAAAAATATGATGCAAACATCTTCATTTTTGAATCTAAGAAGCTCAGTAAAGTCTCAGAAATATGATAGATGCTTCAAATTCAAACTCAAATCTTGTCCATTGAATTTTGTACCATTCCTTAAAAAATATGCATCCTTGGGAAAATGATTTGGGGAACCATGAATTCCTGAAAAATCTATACATGCATACCTTGAAACAAGAATGGCAGCATCTGAGCTCTTCATATGTCCAATGGAATCAACATGAATCTATGAAATTTGAATTCTTCAAAAATGGAATCGCCAAGGTAGTTGTAGCCTCGAACATATTCTAAGCTCCTGCTACCTTCAAGAGTTCAAGTTCATAATTTTCAGGAGATGTATATCTTCAGACTCCCGGCAGACGCACCAAAATGTTATCACCAAAATCATACCTGATTGGCTGTTGATCAGACAACTTCAATGTAACTATTTAAAACCAATCTTGTGACTAAGACTTAGCCTCCTCAATTTGATAGGGCTCTCTCAAGGGTTAATGATATGGAATAAAGATATAGATGGCTAACTCTATTTAGGAAATAAACTAGTTATGATGAATGTAGTTTGAAAATATCATAGCTTAATACCATTGGGCTATGGAGTCAGTGAAGGGGATCTCAATAACAATTATTTCCTTGTGGAAGATGAGGCTAGTAAATATTTCAATGAAAGAGAAAGACATACAAGAGGTTTTCAATAGATTGAGGTTCAAAGGAAGTCAGAGCATATGATACACGAATTCTGAGTAATGAGACATAAAGACATTAGAAGAAAACTATTAAGAGAGATAAATCATAGCTTAATACTTAAAGGAAGTCAGAGCATGAACAATCATGAGTTATGAGTAATAAGCATTAAGAAATTGAAGAAAACATTCCAAAATATAGGACAAAAACTTATTGAAATATAATAAGAATCTCAGGTGAAGAAAAGCTATGTTGTTACTGTATATAGCAGAAAATCCAATAGCTTTACGATCAAATAGTCTTCTGAGATAACATCTCCAACGTGATGAGTGTATATTGGAAATAATATCAGTATGTAGGCATTGGCTTATGGAGCAAAAAATTTATGTGATTCACTGAGTTAATTGACATGGAAGTTGAGACTGTTTAGAGTTTCTAGAAGTAGGACACATACAAATAAAACATGAGTATACACAGTAAATTCACATATAAAGGAATTCAGAGCATCTCATAGATGAGTTCTGAATAATATAAGTGAAAACCCACAGCAAGTGAGATACATAATATGTACAAATAGAATAGGAAAGCACTAAAAACTCCTTAATAATCTCAAGTTGTTCAAGTAGCAGATATTTGTATTAGCTGAAACAATCCATTACAATACGCTGCTATTTTGCCAAAAATCTTCCAACCCCTGAAAAATTCGACCCAATGGCCTTTAATAAACCTCTTACATCCTTAGATGATTTTCCTATAGGCTATATACATCGAATTTCTATCCACAGACACCTTGCATAACCATAAAACATAAAATTTATTACAAAAGACACCTATCCTACTTGACAGTCCTGTTTCAAAAAGGACTCAAACTCCTTATTACTATCTATAACAACCTTATCTATTTGAAATTTCATCATTGAAAATTGCATCATTACATGGTCGAATTTGGATAATGTTATTCAGTTCTTCATGACCAGTTAGCTGACCTCCACAAAAATAGGAAACAATACCCTATTTTTTTAGACGTAGGATGATCTTTTTCCTTCTTTGAACATTCTGACTATCATTTAATCTTCATTTTGTGGTCGTTGGCTATTGAATGTTGGCTTAACATGTCCCATAACTCTTTCATATCCTCCAACTGTCTAAACCTGCTTCAAAAACTTCTCAAAAGGATGTAATGTATTGCGCTACGAAGATACAACAGTTTCGTAGCGCTTTCCATAGCGCTGCCATTACAAGCCTTTGTCCTCCAAAAATTTGACTATTTCCTCTTGAATCATATTTATAACCCTTCAACACATCTTTCATAGAAATTTCAGCTCTTAAACTATCCTTTAACACCTTATATACTGATCAAAAGAAGTAAAAAGGCAGCTACAACAGTTTCGTAGCGCTTTTCTGCTTTTTAAGCCTGGAGGCGTTACGAAACTGCTGAGTATGCAGATTTTTCATAAAATTGGTCAAATGAAAGTTGTGGTTGCCAAAAAAATAAAAATATAACATGTCTTCAGCTTCGAAAAACCATACAAACCATAAAACAACTTCATTTTAGTTTCCTTGAGGCATTTCTTCTTCATTATTTAAGACATCCTTGCAGATTTTTCCTATTTATTCCTGAAAAATAGGTCTTGGAAAAAAACCTATATCTCCTAATACATGAGGTAGTTTGAAAAAATAAAGGATTTTTTTGTATGCCATTATTTCTTGAATACAAACCTCTCTTGGTTTTTTTAAACACATCTCCTGCTGTCCAGAAACTGCATTTTCAAAACATGTGTAAAACAGGAAAACTCTGTTTCTGAAAATAGGGTTTCAATGAAATCCTTGTATCTCCCAACTGATAACACCTGTGAGAAAAAAGAGAGAATTTTCTGTAGCTAGGGCTATTATTAATACAAACCTCTTTCATAATTCCAAAACACTTTTTCATTTGGCCAGAAACGGAACTTGAAGTTGACTACTAAATAGTCATGTACAGGACATTTTAGTAACAACAGTTTCGTAGCGCATTTTAATTTATCAATTTATGGCACCTTCTAATAAAATTGAAGAAACTGAGAGAGGTTTTTGTATTTAGGTATGTTATTAAAAAAAACCTCTTTCATATTTCTAAAATTCATTTTCCGTTTCTCAGAAACCACCTTTGAAGTTGACTGCTCCAAACCAGAAAATAGAGAAATGCTTCACATTCGCTACGAAACTATTAGCCAATTTCGTAGTGTTTTCTGCCTATTTTACACTGAATGCGCTAATAAAGTAGGGATTCTTGGCTAAAATGGAATTTTTGGTGCAAAAATGTTGAAAATTGAAATTAGTCAGAAAATGATGAGTGATGTGACATGAGGGAGTTTGAAAGTGAGTGGGTTCAGACCTTAGGGTAAGATTTAAACAAGAAAAATTCAAAATTTCCCTTGACCAAGTAATTAGAAATGAATTATATGACCCTACCATTGACACATGAACCTCTAGGACTTTGTCAACTGATGCTTCATTTTTATGAGTGATAACAACTCAGATCCAGCATCAAGGGTGGATTGAGCTTCAAGCCAAGCCATTAAATCTTTTTGGCCTGCATGGCCCTCTTGTATAATGGTGCTCTCTCCAAGGCACCCCTCAATATTTCCTATATGTCGTACTCCATGTTTCTATGTCTATAAGGGAGGTTATTCCATCTTCTTTGGCTAGCATTATGCACTCATCTCCCAACAACCTAGAAACATCATCAAAGTGAGCCATTGATTGAGATTGTGTATGGAGTTATCTTTTAGTAAGTTCATGATCCTTTTCAATCTTCATATTGTTACTGATGACTCCTCTAGGGCTGAAAAATTCTTCCCTAATGTGTAAGGGTTCTCTTTTTTCTCTTCTCATAACCCTTCTCATCTCTTGTGCTCTTGTCTCCTCATAAACCATCCACGATGCCAAAGCCATTAATTCCATATCCCCCATCCTAGGATTGTGATCCCAAATATTTAAATCTATTAACAAGGTTATGCATGTAAAAATATGCCATTTTATCCTTGTCTTCCATACTTTCTTGATTGAAGAAATGTAATATCCCAAAATAGGGAATTCCTACAACAATAAGAACACCTTAAGATGTTCCAAAGTTGGAGATCCAGAAATACATGAACACAAATGAATTACTACAGAAAATTATCTCATAAAATGTGTTAAACACATTCCCATCATATTATGAACATATTAGCAAAAATATGCCTTTATACACTGTCTCCAAGTGGGGAAAAGAAGAAAAATAGACCCTAAAACGTTATTCCTATGTAACTACATGATAATAAGGGGAAATAATGGTTAGATCCCTTAGAATGTATATTAAGGCCCTCACATACAAAAGGGGATCAGAAACAAATCCCTTTTGATAGGTTAAACAGGTCTCTCGGCCTTACAATGACTTAAAAACACCCAAATCCCATGACTTAGACTATGCAAAAAATATTGAAGCATGTACAACGTTATTTTATGAGGGTTTCTACAAAATTATAATAGAAAATCATAGGTCTAGAGATTGATGGCACAATATGCTAAGAAAACATAGATCTGGCCTCCTTATTGCATTATAGAGATAACGAGGCAAGGGGTTTCTTGAGACACATGTACAAAAAGAGAAGATCTGAATATTCAGCTCAAAAATAACCTAGTATCATTAAAAAATCACATGAACATAGATGGATAATGTACAAGAGGGATAATAATCCTTTTTTCTAGCTTTCCGGGAGAAGGGTTGGCCCTTTCCCTAGGAAACTAGCTCAGAAACAAGGCCTAAACCCTTGCTGCAACAAATCTCTGGAAAATGATGTAGTTCTTGCAAGGGACTCCACTGTAGGAGAGCAGAGGTGCTTTTTCCAAGTTCCAAGATATGAAATGAGCTCAGAAATCTCCTTTATTGATCTCTCAATAGAAGGAAAGGCGCCCTCTACTGAGAAACAGACTCGAAAGTGGAATGATCAATCTCCCACTGCAACACCCTGCAACACAACATTACACTGCTACAAAAATAATTTTGTGACTGAAGACTGATGCTTGGCCTCAAGCCTAGATGTGGAACAAATCAATACAATACTCTTCCAAGAGGCATCTCAAGGGAAGAGGTGGGATTCCCGCTCGGGAACACCCTTGTGCTAAAAAACACTGCAACCCTGCTAAAAAACAAGAGGAAGAAAAGTCTAAGAAGATAGGTATCAAAATGATAATCTAAAAACATGAATGGAAAAGGCTTCCATCCTCTCCATATATAGCAAGTGAAACTCTTCACATTGGGTCCCATCCACATTTTCCTCCAAGCTCATGCAATTTTTCCTCCGCCAAATATGTGCAGTTTATCAAGGAGATACAATGTATCTAGATAGTGTATGTTGATTTGGTCAAAGATGACTGAATCAACATGATATCCTCCTTGTTCACACCTAATTGTGCTCCTTTCAACTGCTTATTCTTCCTCTTTTCACATGAGGAATGTTATTCTTTCTTATAAAGAGGTTAATGGGCCTCCCTACACATTTATCCATCTATTCTAATGATAAAATCAACTATAATATTCCATTTATATGAAGTCTAAATTTTGGGAATATTACAGTCCTCCCCCTCCAAAATGTTTCTTGTCCTCAAGCAACTGTAAAGGTAGAAGAAAAATTTCTCCCTTCCTCGTCTTGTGGCCTCCTTATCAATAGATCCCACCATAGCTCAGCAATAAATTTGTCCTCCAATGATTCCTCCCAAATGTGTAAAACATGAGAAAGTGGAAGGTGCAAGCGGAAATCTCCTTTTTTTACAATGGCCTCCTCAAGGTAGGAGTGATGACCAACATGGGGAATCTCATTCCCAATGAGTGACTCCGACACCCAAGGTATCATCCAAATAAAATGAGCCAATATAGTTAGCTCAAAAAGATCCTCAACCCCCGGTTCATACAATGTGTTGGGGCTACATGGAGAGATTGGATCCTCCCAACCAAGTGGTTTCTCTCTCCATTTATGATAAGTATGGGGATGATGTTGCTCTTGGGCTAAAATATCATGACCTCCAAGAGTGGCCCAAGCTACCCCACCAAACAAATAAACCATGAAGTGCCTCCTCCAAAAACTCAAGTTCTCCAAATGGCTCCTCCTGTTAGACTCCTATACCAATAGGTGTCATATATCATGATTGACTTGATGAGCTATGTAATATGTTCATACATTTTCTTGTTGCAAAGGTTTTCCATATTGTCAAAAAAAAAAAAAATGTAAAGAGGGTATAACCTAAAAGAAAAATCAAAGGGTGAAAAAATAAAAATGGCCAAAAAAGTAAAAAGAAAATGAACCCCACCAAAAGAAAGGCCAAGGAAAGTGAGAAATTCTAAATGCCACTACTTTTTACTCTTATGTAAATAAACAAATTGTGTGCAACTAGTATTTTATGCCACAATTTATGAACAGTCAAACAGTTTAAGCTTGGCTAGTTCATCTTTCAATTTTATGTTTTAGAGATAGAGAATAAAATCTGACCAAACTGTTTAATCTTGGAAGATAAGTAGATAGGTAGAGTAAATAAAAGGAGCTCAACAGTTTAATCTGAACCCTTGGATGTAATAAGGTTAGAATTAGATAGATTTCCATATGGGTAGAAAATAAAAAGTGATGACATGGTTTTGCCACCAATTAGCACCCTAATAAAATAAATAGTGTTTGGTAGGTAAAAGTATAGGTAGATGTTGTTTACCCTACATGTGATGGATAACACTTAGATGTTAAATCTTTATTCATCACAAGTGCAAAGTTTATACCATCACAATGCTACAGCAACAAATTATTAACCTCCCTTCTCATTTTCCCCTAAAAATTTCACTAATTTCCCCTAAGTACTAAGGCATTTGAAAATTAGAGGGGCTTAAAGCATTTCCTTGACTTTTGGAGGGACCGGACCCTCGGCCCAATAATTGGAAAATCATAAGTACTTAAAACCATTCATAAGATCATTCATTCACATCCAAAAAATATTTTCCTAAGTAAAATCCCATTTTACTTAGGAAAATTATGCAATATTTCAAAAAGAACCCTATTCATGCAAGCATAAGTTAGATACATTAACCCAATGTTTTACACTTAGCGCTTCTATTCATTTTTCATATTAATTTTTAAATCTATTATTTAAATCCCTATGAAAATTCCCCCTTTTCCCTGTATTAATTTAATAATAAAATTCCCGAATACTATATATCCCGCCCCTTTGGTTGAAAAATAACCATACAATTATTAAAAATGATTAATTGGTTGAATTTCCAATTAATAAAAAACCCGACACTCCGCCGTATAAAAAGGAATTAATTAACCCTGATGGTTAATTAATAACCTAATTGACCAATAATAATACCCCCCGATGCGATTAATTCACACTTAATTACATTGGGCCCACCCTATTAACTCTCCATCATCTTCCTTTCCCGACGACCGTTCGATCGACCAATCCAAGATCTACGGTTGTCGTCCATATCGTTGCGCCTCCATGTCCGAACGATAACGCGCGATGGCTAAGCGGTTTTATGAACAGTGCCGCGCCACGTGTCGTGTATTGTATGGAATCGCTCGCCCTCCGTTGAAAACCGCCCATCCCCAAAAGCTGTGCAATGAATATCGCTTACTGCTTACCTCCCGTGACAAAGCCATCGTACTTGCCGACGTCATCTATTAAAAAATAAAAAAACCCGCCAACCTTTGAATTTGCAAATAAAACACCAACGCGCATCATTTTCACTATTTTGTACAATGACCAGTGTCCCATGCAAAACTTCAAAAACCAACTGTGAGGATTTCCAACCGCCACCTTGCTGACGAAATTTGCAGTTAAGCAATCCAGAATTCGTCCGCCATAGCCAACACCTGTTTTCGTCACTGTTTATTTCCCGAAAAATAGGTATTTACCCAAATTCCCGTTGAACTCTACAAAATACTAGTTTTTGTTTTAATTCCACACAAGAAAACTGAAACATGGTTCAATATTGGTCTTCATTTTATTCCTCAATCCCTAAAATTGAAATTGTATTCCCAAACCTGTGATTGTGCCTGTTTTTTTCATCAAAACCGGAATTCATTTATGAATCCACAAGAACCAGAAATGGAAATTCCCGTGGCTTTGAATGTTGCACCCCTCAATGCCCCTCACAGAGATTTAGACTATCTGCCTCTAGCAGATAGGGATTTCCAAATTAAAGACCTCGTCCTCAGTGAAAATCCTCTTCGAATTTTTTTCCACTGCAGAGAAAACTACCTTAACGGCTCTGGCATCTTTGGACTATGGGAATCCAATCTTCCAATGTTCCTTTTACCCTTCGTCCACATTTTTCCTGAAATAATCTAATACTACCATGCCAATTATGATCCCAATCAACGAGCACTCATGTCCCCGAGTCAAACCGTCCTTTTCCCAATAACTGCTCATTTTATCAACGGAATGTTACAGTTTAAGCCTGGTCAAGCCATGACTCCCCTTTCCATGGAAGATTTACATGAGAAATCAGCCAATTTATCCCGAGAAGAGTTAAATCGCCTTTGCCAAACCTTAATGTTGCCAGAACATCAGCCCAAAAGCCCTCCCCCTTATGGTTATACCTTTTTCACTAATGTGGGTAGACTCATTCTGAATATGATATGCTCTATAATGGGTTTCAATACTAGTGAATATGTTGATCAGTTAACCCTAGTATTGTTGTCCATTTTTACCCTGGATAGCCCCTTGCTGTCAAATATGATTTTGCTTCCTACATTGCTGATAAAATCCGTGATCAGTTCATGAGATTGGAAAATGAAAAAGTGTTCAAATATTCCTTTGTTATATACCATCTCATGCTTTACTATCAATCAGAGAGTTTCCCTTTCCAGGTCAAGAAACTTGATGCCAAAGGAAATCCTAGGTCTGTAATATTTTGTTCTGCAATCACTCATAATTCCTCTGATTCTCCTTATTCTTATAATGAGTTCATTGAACTATTTGTGCACCCTGCAACCACTTTATTATCAAGAGTCTCCCCTCCTAGGGTCAATAATGACATGAAGAAAATTCTCAAACTCTCAAAGCAATACAAGATAGGTGATTGGTACCTATACCAGAATCATACAGAAATTAGAATATATGGGTGTGAGCTATGTCCTTTCAAGTTACCAAAATATGTCCAATGAGGCTCTTTTCCTTAGAGTATTTCACACAGATGATAAATTCAGACATAGTCCATTTTTGCAATGCAAAGAAAAAATCTCAACGCAGAATTAAGAGTCAATTAGGTCCCTTTGTCTGCAATTCTAGAGATGCAGGAAAAGAAGCTGAAAGGATCCTAGAAGACTATCTTAAATTGAAAAAAAGTTTCTACTGGGTACCTTATGACCCAAACAGCTTTATTTGTGATAGGAGGATGAAAAAAAAATTGTCACCATACCTTCATCATAGGATTCCAGAAATTGAAAAATATGCCAATATGGATGAATGGATGGAAGGAACATTTATAGAACAAGATAGTGAACAGGTCAGTGTTGAAAATGTTATAAAATACCTTGAAAAAATACTTGACCTAGACTCTTTTGGATAGGTGAAAAGACCAGGAATTGGTCCTTCTTTTGCTGGAACTTCTCAGCAAAATTTACAGGAAATCAGTGCATCAGCTATAGTAGCATCTAACGGGAAGGAGAAGGAGGCTGATATACAAGTTACAGAAAAATTCACAATGACTAAACAACCTAAAACTTCTAAGGAACAGGGCCAAATACAGACTTCTCCTACTCAGATTAATGTGGTAGAAATTTTAGTTTTACAAACTCCTCTCAATGTAGAAAAAGGTAAAAAGAGAGATGCAGAAGCAACTACCCCTGTCAGTGGATCTTCAGAACAACCTGATGTTAAAAGACAAAAATTAAATCCTCTTCCAGAAGTAGAATTTGTTCAAGAAATCCCTGATAGTCAGAGGAGAGAAGAATTAGGTAGTCAGTAAACATGTACAATCAGTGGGACATCCACTAATTCTCAGAGAAAAGAACTACAAAGGCAGCAAAGTATAGAAGTATCTTCTTTCAAGCCACCAGTGAAGGATGCCTGGGATATTAAAAGGACATTTATAAGTATAAAGGCTAGAAATGATCCACTAAGACTTCAAGTCTACAATCAATATTTGAATATGGCTCCTAAAAATCAACAAAGATTGATGTCAGCCTATGACATCCAGCAAGGTAAAATGGTAATGAGTCACTTCAAACCCAAAGTGTAGCAGCCTCAAACAACTGCAGATTATATCAGAACCAATTTTGAATTCATAGAAAAGGATATCCTTCCTTTGGATCAGATTGAGCTGCATAAACAAACAGGTGAAATGATTTATTATACTCTGACTCATAAATCAATGATGACCCAAAAATTATAGGATTCTTTGGAGAATACTAATGCTCAATTGCATCTTGAAAAAGCCTCTTCTTAGGCTAAGGACAACAGAATAAAGACTTTGGAAGAAATAATTATTGGATTGGGTCATAATCCCAATGATGTCAAAGGTATAGAAGCCTTGATTAAGAAGAAAGATGATGATATTGTAGCCTTAAGGAAACAGCTGAAGTTGCCATCTTCAAGGCATCCACAAACTGCAGAAATCATAAAGAAAAACTATGAAGAAGAATTGATGGATTTACTCTTGAAACTGAATGAGCAACTTAATGAAACTGAAAAAGAGCTAGACAAGGCATTGAAATACAAGCAGGCAAACATTCCAGCATCTACAGCAGAAGTAATTATAGGTACAACAACAACAGGTCAACCAACAGAATTATCATAGGTCAACACTTCCAATTTAAGCACTGAAGAATTAATAAAATCAATGGAATAATTGAAACTCCAAGTGACAGAGCTCCAGAGAAGAAAGGTACAATTCACCACTTTAGAACAAAAATATGATCTCTCAAAGATAAGTGTTGCAGAAAAAACAAGAGAGGTCAATAGATTATAAAAATTGGTCAAATAATTGGAGAAGGATCTCACATTGGAGAAGCTTTTAAAGGAAATAAAAGGAATTCTTTGGGACAACATAATTCAGTCAATAGAAGATGTCTAGCCATCAATCCAAATAATGTATGAGCAGAATGATTTAATTAAATTGGCTCTAGAAGAAATTTTAAAGGCAAGAGAAGAATTAGGAAACATGCCTGAAGAAGCCAATGAACTTATACACTTTTTGAATACCAAGAACAGATATCAACTTGAAGAACTAGGCATCCAAGACAGAATAGGAACAATTTTTGAGATTAAAAGAGTTTTTACTAAAATAACTCTGATGTAGAATCTAGAAAGAAGATGCTCTGATATGCAGGAAGAAGTCAATGCCTTTACATAGAGATTCAATATTTTGCAGAGTAAAGGAGTTCCAAGTCCTTTAATTTTAGAGGATAAACTTATGAGCCTGGAAAAATATGCTGAGAAATTGAACAAGCATGTTGACAATCAGGCCAACTCCTGAACTAGTTCATCAGCAACAGCAGCATTGCCTACAGTCAAAATTCTTCATAAAAAATTGGAAAATTTGTTTTATCTAGAGCATGAGGTAAAGCATTTATTCCCAATTTACCCTACTTTCTTCAGATATACAGAGACAGATGAAACTCTGAGGAAGCTGCAAAGAACCAGAATACCAAAAGCTAAATGGTGGGAAGAGATGTTATAACTTTTTTAAATATTATCCTTGCATGAAATTTGATTATTTACTACAGTAAGACATGATAAAAAGGATAAACAAAGATCGAACAGAAGTCAAAGTGTATCAGTACAGGTAAAGAGTATCAGTAAAACAAAGTAGCCAGCACAGAATTACTAAAGAGGACAAAAACAAGCCCAATCATAGGGCCTGCCTCCAGCACATTCTCAAAAGAAGGAAACATCACAACATCGGTTATCCTTTCTCTTATCTACAAGACCATTTGTCTCTATTTTCTTGTAATATATCCATGAGTCATCCTAGATTATATCTCATTTTGTTAGGAGATATTTTTTATAATTCTTTGTATAAATACTCCCTCAATTGAAGTATTGAGGGGGGGTGGAATTCATATATTTTGCTGTAATATTGATTACTTTGGAATAAAGTGTTGTTGGACAATTTTTGCATGGCTAGCTGGATTAGGAATTGATGCAAAGGAATTTTCACAGGATTCTTGAATCAAAAACGGATCAAAAGTCATCTATCTCTTATGTTTTAAAGTTTTATAATTATTTACTATACCATTTATGTTTCATATCTGAATGATTAACGAAAAGGAATAATTCAGAAAGTGCTTAAGTGCAATCTGTTTTCAATCGTTGTTGTTCTTAATTTTTTCTTCTAAACTAATTTAGACAGTGAATTCTTAATTGCTCCTGTTTTCTAGTTTCTCCATTTTTATTATTTGATAAAGAACTCTTAATTGCTCTTTGATAATAATCATTCAGTTTCCCTCTTTCGAAAATATTGAAGGATTCTTAATTTCCCTTCACCCATTTCGAGTCCATTCCATTTATTTAAGATCTTTAATTGTTCCCTATTTGATTACCTTGCCCTGTGAAACCATCCCTTGTTAAGAAACTAAATCCAGTCAAGCCATCTACTTTGACTCCATTAGCCCAATGGACTATATTACTCAGTCTTACCCTCTGCTATCAAATTTCATCACCCAATTTCAATCAAAATCCCTGGACTTTCATAACTAGCCTAATATATTTCAAAACCAAGCTAAATCTTACAGAGAGAGCCCTCTTTGGGTATGGATTGGCTAGATTCTGTACCTAAAAGTTGGTTTTTGGTTACCTCGGACCCCTTTTCCTCTTCCAACAACTTCAAGGAAAATACGAGAGATAACAAAATCTCTCGAATATGTAGCAAGAATCATTCTTTGCCATCCAATGTTCTTTTCCTAGATTGTTCATGTACCTGCTTACAACTCCCACTGCATGTGCAATATCAGGCCTTGTGAAAACCATTGCATACATTAAGCTTCCAATTGTTGATGCATATGGAACTTTAGACATATAATCCATGTCTTCTTGGGTCTTTGGGCACATCTCCTTACTAAGTTTGAAATGGCTAGAAAAAGGTGTACTAACTGGTTTTGCATTTTGCATATTAAATATTTTCAACACCTTCTCTATGTACTCATTCTGAGACAGTGTTAATTTGCGATTTTTCCTGCCTCTAGTTATCCTCATACCAAGGATTTGTTTTGCAGCTCCCAAATCCTTCATTGCAAATGAATTTGCCAATTTTCTTTTGAGCACATTTATTTCCTGCATGTTAGATCCTGCAACAAGCATGTCATCTACTTACAATAACAATATAATATAACTGCCATCATTTTGCCTTTTTAGATAAACACAATGATTAGAGTGACATCTAGTATAACCTTGTTCAGACATAAACTTGTCAAATTTTAGATACCACTGCCTTGGAGCCTGTTTTAAGCCATACAAGCTCTTCTTTAACCTGCACACTAATTTTTCTTTCCCTTTGACCTCATATCCTTTTGGTTTCTCCATATAGATCTCTTCCTCCAAATCTCCATGGAGAAATGTTGTCTTTACATCTAACTGTTCAAGATGTAAATCTTCCACTGCTACAAGACTTAAAATAGTTCTGATTGAATTCATTTTAACAACAGGAGAAAATATTTCATCAAAATCAATACCTTTCTTCTATGCAAACCCCTTCACCATAAGTCTAGCTTTGTACCTCTGTTTTCCTCCATCTTCTTCCTTCAGCCTGTAAACCCATTTATTCTGCAATGTAGTTTTACCTGCAGGAAACCTGACTAAGTCCCAAGTCTGGTTATGCATTAAGGAGTCCATCTCTTCTTCCATGGATAGCTCCCACTTCTTCCTGCTTTCAACCTGCATTGCTTCTTCATAACATTCAGGTTCACCAGAATCAGTCAACAATAAATAATATAATGAAGAAGAGTATCGTTCAGGGGGTCTACTTATCCTGGTAGATCTTCTAACACCACTTTCAGGTGTTTGAGGTGCCTGTTGCTGTTGTGGTGGTTGCTGCTGTTGTGGTTGTTGATTATTATTATTTTGAGGCACCTTTACTTTTTCAGTTATCTCATCAAGAACCGTGTATTCCTTGCTTTCTTTTTCCTGTTTCTTTTCCTGCAACTGATTCTTATACAAGACCTTTTCATTGAATATTACATCTCTGCTCCTAATGATTTTGTGATTTTCATAATCATATAAGCGATAACAAAAATCATTAGCACCATATCCAATAAAGGCACATTTCTTTGATTTTGCCTCAAGCTTTGTTCTGTTTTCTTTATTAATATGGACAAAGGCCTCACAACCAAAAGGCTTTAAAAAAGAGTAGTTTACCTTTTTACCTGTCCATGCTTCCTCTGGAATACCACCATCCAAGGAACTTGAAGGCCCTCTGTTTATTAGATAAACAGCAGTATCTACAGCATCTGCCCAAAATTGTAAAGGCAATCCCACATGCAATCTCATGCACCTTGCACGCTCCATGATTGTTCTGTTCATCCTTTCTGACACACCATTTTCTTGTGGTGTTCTTGGAACTGTCTTCTCTCTACGAATTCCATGCTTTGAACAGTACCTATCAAACTCTTTGCTGCAATATTCACCTCCATTGTCTGATCTGAGACACTTCAACTTCTTTCCTGTCTCAATCTCAACCAAAGCTTTCCATTCCTTGAAAGTATCAAATACATCAGATTTATTCTGAATACAATAAATCCATGTTTTTCTAGTTGCATCATCAATAAAAGTAACATAATAATGAGAGCCACAGAGAGATGATACCTGAGCAGGTCCCCATACATCTGTATGCACAAGCTCCAATTTTTCTCTCTTCTTTTCTTTCCCAACTCTGAGAAATCTGACTCTCTTCTGTTTTCCATAAATTCAATTCTCACAGAAATCCAAATCAACATTCTTCAAACCTGGCAACAAATTTCTTGAGTGAAGAATCTTCATCCCCTTCTCACTCATGTGTTCGAGCCTATGATGCCATAATGCTACATCTGCTCCTTTGGAAGTTAAAGCATTAACAGAGTTAGAAATACCATTGCATAAATACAATGTACCAACCTTTTCACCTTTTTCTATTACCAACGCTCCTCTGGTGACCTTCCAAGTTTTATCTGTGAAAGTTGTCACACAACCTTCACTGCCTAACTGCCCTGTTGAAATCAGATTTTTCTTCAGATCTGGAACATGCCTTACCTCCTTTAGTAGCCATTGGTTTCCATTTTGTTGTTTTACAAGAACTTTACCCATTCCAACAATTTTACAGGGTTTATCATCACCCAAACGAACTTGTCCAAAATCTCCTTGAACATAGTCATGAAAATATTTCTTATCGGGTGTGGCATGGAATGAAGCCCCTGAATCTACAACCCAAGAATCAGTAAAATTTTCGAAAGAAAGAATCAAAGCATCTTGTAACACATCACCTGTCACATTTGCTTCATGATTCTTTTCTTGTTGTGCGTCTCCTTCTTTTCCCTTCCGAGATCTACAGTCTTTCTTCAAGTGTCGGTGTCCTTTCTTTCGCATTTCAATACACTATCCCCGATATCTGGACTTGGATACGCCTTTCCTTGATTTGTGCAATATCTCGGGCTCTTTCCATCTTTCCATTTTTCTTCCTGGACTACGCACTCAAAGCATTAGCAGGTGTCTCACCGGATTTTTCATTATCTACTCGCTCCTCGCTAAGGATAACACCGACAACATCATCAAACTTTAAAGTACTAGATCTAGAGACAGAGTTACTAATGGCCATTACTAAACCATTCCAACTCTCTGGCAATGAGGCCAGAAAATAAGGCCCTCATATTAAGTTTACCCCTATAGAACTTAACTGACTGGTAACTGTATTAAATCATTTAAATGGTCTGCAACAGATCCACCTTCTGACATCTTCATATTAAATAAACATTTCACAAGAAATACCTTGTTTGAGGCCAGGGGTTTTTCATATAGTTTCGCCAATGCCTCAATCAAACCCTATGTTTTTGTTTCCTTCGAAATATTGAAGGCTATCGATACCGCGAGGCACAACCATACTATTGTAAGTGCCTTTCTATCAATAATCTCCCATTCGGTGTCTGTCATAGTCGTCGGCTTCTTTGTTTTTCTGATCAATGGTAGGTAAAAATATTTCTGATACAAATAATCTTCCATTTGCATCTTCCACAACAGGAAGTTTTGGCCGTTAAATTTCTCGACCCTAAATTTACCATCTTCCATCATTGCTCCCACTCGAACCAGGAACCCTTCTTTCCTACGAGTTTATCAGCCAAATAGACCTTCGGCTCTAATACCAGTTGTTATAAAATTATATATTGGAGAGCAATGGAACACATAAAATATATGCGAAAACACAAACACAAGAAACACATAAAAAGCAGAGAGACAGAGATATACGTGGTTCACCTAGTTTGGGCTACGTCCACCCCAAACAACCATTCCTTCCTTTGTATTATCCAGCAAAAATGAAGAGACACAACCTACAGCAGATCCGCTGTAATATCCTTTGTTCTCTCTCACAGTCTCCCTATATGTTTCTCACTCTGCGAATACACATATAATACACAGCTGCAATAAAATACCCTCATACAAGCGAGGGGTTTCCTTCTAGGGAAAAAAACCCTAAACTAAATATAACATCCACCATCTGACCATCCGCCTAATGAACAGCCCAGATTGACTAGAAATTACTATAATTTTACAAGGAAATTTTACATCTGGTTTTAGCTTCGGAGGTGCTGCCCCCGAAACCACCCATCAGGGGGGGGGGGCTCCATAAACTCGCAGCCGCCCCCCCTGGCCCCCCCAGACAGCGTACAATTACAGGCAGTGTTTCCACCCCATTAAGTTACAGGGGTCCAACGATGTGATACAAAATAAACAAGATAATCAGGCTCCACACCCAACATTGCACTCTTTCGAAAATTTCACAAAGCTCAAAACAACCCACAAGTTGGAAACACTTGACTACTAGGGGTGATTACATTAACTCCCTGGTGTCTGATGGCTCAAGCCTTAAGATTCTCCCTCCATTGTTGTATGTATTTTTGTTAGGATGAATTCTAATCACAAGCGTAAGAAAAAATCTCACAAAAGCTGTGCATAATAAACAACCCTAACATCAAATATGGCTGCCAATTTCTTTAGATATGCAGTTAGTTGACCAAGATAAATGCTACAAAATCCAAATCTATGCAGTAAAATACATTAAGTAGTAAGTAAAAGCAAGAGTTGCTCCATGCATCCAATAGACAAGACAAGAATTTTTGTATTTGTGACTGGGAAGGGAACATTGAAGATGTTACCAGCCCCCCTCAATGGGATGGGTTCTTGTATGTCCTCTGCTCTTCAGATCTAAGATCTCTCTCTCTTGATGGTGTATAAAACCCAGACAAAAAATGGAACTCAAAGGGAGCTCACAAGAAAAATGGTAGCAAAACATGACAATGATGGAGGATCAAAGTCAGACCAAAGTATAGATCCAGAGTGATCTTTAGGCAACAAAAGGTCATGAGTGAATGGAAAAACCCTTCTATTTATAACAAAATATTGAGTTAGTCTAGATATTGGTGCATAATTAAAATATTATTAACCAAATCTAGATCCACCTTTTATGGAATATTTTATTATATTTGTTGGAGGGAAAAAGAATTTGAATTTGGTCACTTCCCTTTATTTGTAAATAATAAATGAATAAATGATTTATTATTATTTTAAGGATGTGGTTGAGTAATAATTAAATAAATAGTGATTTATTCAATTATTTATAAATGATTTAGTCAAATTTGACAAGGAATATTATTTAAATAAGGTTTAAATCATTATTCCTAGAAAATAATAAGATAAATAATGATTTATCTAATTAATTTTCCTGTTTTGGGTTTAAATATGGCTATGAATATTAATTAAACTACTTTTTAACTAATTATTCCTTGAGGAAGATCAAACAAATATGGATTTATTCAATATTTCCTCATGGTGTTTCCTGTTTAGACCATAAACAACTTAATAAATTAAGGATTACTGAGTTATTTTTCATAGTGAAAGCAATTTTACTTAGGGTAAAATTGGTCTTACATGGCGTACTTTGGTCCATCTAATAGTAACAGGTTAGATGACCAAAAATTGGTGTAACGGATTGCCCCCCAACGTGCAAGCATTAGGAGCTAATCGTATGACCGCAGTACATTGTAAGAACTCAATCACTAGACACCGAAGGGGAATTCAGAGAGAGAGAAACATAAGGTAGACCAAAGCACTAGAGGATAAGACCCTATTGTAGCCAGAAACAACCCCCCTTCTTAATTAGTATTAGTGTTAATACTAAAGAAGTGGGGACCCTTACTCAAAAAATCCAAAAAATCAATTAGTTATTGTTTTCATTTTTCAATAAAACTTACTATCATAAACTTAGGAGAAAATTCCTTGAAAAATCTAGAAAACTTAAGTTTTATGATAGCTTAGAATTGAATCATTCTTTGAGGAATATCGCATCACAAAAAGGTAAATTAACACCTCTTTATAAGCGGAATTCTAAAAAATGTGATATGAAACTATGCGCTAAAGGAACATTCATCGCATCACATGCTTAG
The DNA here is from genome assembly GCA_034641835.2 of Pinus albicaulis. Taxonomy (NCBI): domain Eukaryota; kingdom Viridiplantae; phylum Streptophyta; class Pinopsida; order Pinales; family Pinaceae; genus Pinus; species Pinus albicaulis. The sequence continues at coordinate 34,026 of JAXQQM020083098.1, read as the reverse complement.
AATGTTATATCTTACGATGAAAACTTCAAATCACTGATGAGCGATAACATGTATCGCAAATCGCATATCGCGGAAAATATGTTAACGGATGTTTGTCATATATTATGTCTTGCGATCTTGCGATATTGCGATATAGTGATTTTGCGATGTTACAATAATTTCGCTATTTGATTCCACGAGATTGCGATTTGAAATATTGCGATTTTGCGATATTGCAAAGCAAATCGCAGATCGCCTTATCGCAGATCTTTAAAGGCTCATTACACGAAGAAATATTTTCATAAATCGAGACCCCGTTATGCGCTTTAATGTTAAATTAATGAATTGGTTGTCATTCATTAATGAAAAATGGTTTCATTCTAATCAAAGGGTTATTTCATGTAAGGTAGTATATTTGATACGTCTTCAGCATTTAAAACTTTCCCATCACCTTTTCATATCATTACTCTCACTTAATTCGTAAACTGCAAGAGCGAAGAACAGAGAACTATACAAAGCGATATTCAAAGTATTATGGGAAAGAAAGACAAAGCTCTGAGTTTTGAAAGTAAAGAGATGGCATCCTTGTACACAGACACCGCCTGCAACAAAGACGTTGGTATCACTACTTGGGAGGGTATGTATAATCTGCTTGAAGAAGAAAACCCAAGAGTAATGCAAGTTATGGCTACTGCAGGATCACATTGGTCTTCTGAAGCCTCTCTTACAGAGCTAGCTTGTTCATTCTTACACCGGATAGCAGCAAGACCTAAAATTCTTCCATATACGGATATGATTAAATGAGTGTTGGATAGCACTGATATTACGGACAGATAGTTCAAGACTCAGGGGCAAGAACTCATTGGTTCATTCGCTCCACAAGATTTGAAGCTTATGTATCATTTGTCGGAGCCACAGGAAACCTACAATAAACAGTTCATGGAGAACTTTGCCAAAGAAAATCAAAACCTAGCAGAATTCACCAAGGATTGGTCCAGGAGAGATGAACCACTGAAGAAAGATAAACATGGTATGTACAGTACTGGTTCTCTCACTTCTCCATATTGCTTTGTTGCTGCTATGCTCTGTAGGCTTTTTGTAAAGCCTGACATCAATAAGTTTTCGACTGAATGGCTACCGTTATTGAATGTTGTTGTTAATGCTACTATTGTGGATTGGGCTAAGATTTTGTCTGATAACTTAGCCACGGCTATTTTGAATTATCGGTCTAAACGGACTTTCTCTCAGAGGATTTATCCTCTTTTTTATTTATCTGCTTATGTGATGGATTCAATCTGCTATGTTTCTAAGTTTCCTTTAATGGGTTGGAAATGGACAAGTCAAGATCCCCTACCCATTCATGTTTATCAAAAGGAATTGTGGGATTCAAAGTTCATTCCCCATTTTTACAAGATTTTCCATGGCATCATGTTGCCTCTTTACAGAATGTTGTATAATAAGGATGCTCCAAGATTTTACCATGAAGCAGAAGTAGATATTCTCCCAGTCGCAAGATGGTTTGGAGAAGAATTATTTACATATGTTAGGGTTTTTGGAAGTTTTTCTTCTCCTCATGTTTTACCTTTGTATGTGTCGGATAAACTCATGGCCCGAGAGATTGCCTATCAAACCTGCGGAGAAGGAGGTTTGACTAAAGATTTAAAGGATAAAAAGAATGCCATCTGGCCACAATTTCCTGTGTCCTGCGGAGCATTTTCATTATTTGATGTTGGTCATGCATTTAAAGAAGTAAACAATATTACATGTTTACAATTGTTCAAGTTTTCAAGAAGACTATTCGACCCCTTTGACATTGTTAAAAATTTCACTACTTCAGTCAAGGTAAGAGTATTTTCTAGAGAAGGTGATATTTTTGATGATATGTTCCAAGAAAAAGGCACATTTAAAGAGGTTTTACATTTAGCCCAGACGCGATTCTCTCCAGAAGAATTCCAAGAGTTTAAGATGTACAGAGAAAGAAGGTTGAACACTATTCCTTTGGATAATTTGCGCTTGGAACCCGTAAGGGAACCAACTCCTAGTATGAGTCTCAGTGAAAGTTCAGGTACAGATAAGTCTAAGTCGAAATCCAGGAAAGAGACCTCTGAACATTCTAAAAAGTCTGATAATGACCAGGATAAAAGTGAAGGGTCAGTACGGGATACTGCCCAATCAAGAGAACTCTCATAGCAACAGATTTCAACCACTCCACAGTTAAATCTTCCCCCTCTCATTGTACAACAACCATCCGTCAGAATTGAGTTAGAAAAATAATGGGAAAAATTTAATGATTTTATTAATATTGAAGGACAGAACACACAGACTCTTGTGACCAATGTACAGACAATAAAAAATATAGTCACATGAGTAACTAGCAATGTCGCAGAAACATAACATATTCCAATTTCCCCATCCTCTGAGCTTATGCTCAAAATAGAGGAAATTCCTCCTCTTGATATATTCTATAGTCCACAACATAAAGCAGTAGTAAGAAAACAAAGGAAGAAAATGAAATTAGAAAGTGCACTCTCTCATGATGCAGAACACCTAGATGTTCTATGGAAAGATCCTACTACTGATCCAACTGAAAATCTCACTAAATTATCTCAGATCACAGGAGCTTATGCCTCTGCAGCCATTGACAAAGCATCTGAGGTACAACAATTATTGAATGAGAAAGAAGATTAGATATAGGTCTTGCAACAACAACTGCAAGAAGCCAATGCTAACAGTGAAGCTCAGAAACAACTTGAAAAATTACAGCAAGATTTTCAACAAATGCAGATTGGATATCAGAACAGTTTGGCCGAAAAAGAGAAACAACTACAGGTTATGCAAGAGACGCACAAAGATGATCCCAAGCTCGTGGAATTTATCACAGAGTCTATTTCCTTAAATGACCAACTACTGCAACAACAAGAAATATTATGCCAAAGAATATTAGAATGGAACTCTTATTGTGAAGAAAGTGATAAAATCACTAATCATGTCGTAGATTTACGACATGATTATGATTTGACTGAAAAAAGAGTTAATGACTATTTGGCTTGGAAAAATACAGAAGAAGGGAAAAGAGCAGGTGCACCTACAATCAATGAAAATCACAAAGAAATACTTTTTAATAATTGGGATGCACAGATCAGGAAGGCAGAGCAAGCGGCAGAAGAAGCAGCCACAACAGCTAGCAGTATTATTGATTGTATAAATGAAAATTTACACAAAGAAAATCTGATCTCTGAAACTACTCCAGGATACCTACCAAAAGCACAGCTATTGCAAATAGAATGGAAACAGAAAGCCCAAGAGAAGGCATAATTGATTAAAGGATTAACAAAGTTAAATTGGGATTCTTACTGGGCATGTCTGGTAAAACCACACAGCCAATGCATGACTCTCGAGTGTATCATCAATTCTGCCGAAAAGATAGCGCCAGCTCTCGCCAATTCCGTCTTCACGGGACAGTTGAAATCTGAAGTCGGCCAGCGTATTCTTCTCAGATCAATGTTGAACGCTTGCCATTCTAAAGAACACATTCATAGTTAGTTAGTTGTTAAATTTTAATTTTAGATTTAGTACTAGTTTTGCTTTATTTTTTGCCTAAAAATAGGACGGTCATTTAAACTGTATCCTATATTTTTGTAATAAATTATTTTTAGATTTAGTTAGTAGTATTTAAACCCTTCTCATGCATTTAGAGAAGGGTCCTGAAATTTGTCAAAAACTTGTCCTCAGAACATGCACTTTTGCACCCTCAGAGGAGGTTTTGATAAATGAATGGAACAGGATTTATTGATATCTGCGTTTAATATCTGCTACTGATGTTGCACTTCTGTACTCTTAGTGGATGTTGAATTAAGAAGAGATAAGTCATTATTGCTTGAAGCTCATGAGTAGAACTAGTTATAAATGGTACTTTTATCTCTTAACTATTTCTGCCTCTGTGTTAAAGTGATATTTTTGTTCAGTTGTTTATGTATTAACGCTTGAATGTTTGAGTTATCATTTGACACTTTTGTACGGTGATAGCCACTTGTTTATGCTTAATATATGAATAGCTTATTATGCGATATATTTTTCACAACTGTTTCGTCTAACTTTTTATACGAAGTGGTTTATCTTTATTGAATTCTTTTCTTATAACAGTTGAATGATCTTTATTACCAATTGCTATTTGAAATCATTTTAGATCGCATAAAGAAAATATTATATCCCGGGTTTAGTTTAGAATTAGATATTTCTGTTTAATTAGATTACAATTTACATGTTATTAGATTAGAATTAGAATAAAATCATTTCACTTAGGAAATTTCTTAGAAAATATCAATTCTCAACACACACACACACATATTGGAGGGCGGTCCCATTGTCCCAGGTCGGACCCACTACACCAAAAGGAAGGAGGCTGTAACCAAGGTCGGACCGGGTGGGTATCCCCTTGTTGTAGACCCCGATTTTCGGGGGCTTCAACGGACCCTCGAGGCCCAGACTTACAGGTGTGACAAGTCTCTTTTACAAGTGAGTACCTATTCTACATGAGGCGGGGGAAGCATACCTATGCCCGCTTAGATAAAAAAGTATAAAGAATAATGATGTGTCTAGCAAAAAAATGACTGAACTATATAGTACATGCTGGCATAATCATGGGCCAGATAAAAAAGGTCATAAAAACATAATAATGGATCCCACATACATATTGTGCCTGGGATAATAGCCAAGACTTATACAATAATATCTGAGTACATGAGACATAAGTACAACCAAAGAGGCCCTGTAAATAGGAAATGGCTCTGAAAATCTAAATAATACATGAAAAATAAAAGGTGTTGCATGCGGTTGAGGCCGAAACCATCAAATTTTTGGAGCTGCATCGAAGGTTGTAAGGAAGAGGTCATCCAGGCATGTGGGGGGATACCTGAAGGGCCACCCCCTCATGAGGTCTGAAACATCTCACACACACCTGGGAATCACCGGTACAATATGTTGCATCACTGAACCATCGAGTATACAGATCTCGATCATGTCGTAAGGAGCTGGAGCTGAGAAACAATCAAGTCAAAGGGAAATAAGGAGTCCCTTTGCCTAATCTGAGGCACTGAACAAGATTGGAATCTAGAACCAAGATATACTGCCCTCTAAACCTGTCTTTTGGAATGAATGAGCTAATGTCGACAGAAGGAGGTTCATCATAGGTCAGGAAATAAGGGATCCTAAACTAAGGCATGAGAGAAAATGGTGGAATGTGGGGTATTGAGTAGTGGGCTGACGATTTCCCTTGTTAGAGCATAAAGGGCATGGATGACCTGGTAGCTACTGACTCGACACTAGAGGGGATAGAGGACATTATGACTGAAGCCAAAAATGTGCGACATGAGAGAGGAACAAAGAAATTAAGGATGAAGGAATATAGCAGGGTACAAAGGGACTCGGGATAGACTCTATGGATGCGATGATGATTCAACTCGGATGCTCTAAACAAGGGCGACTCGATGGTGCTACCACACAGAAAAGGCCCAGTGGGGACCACAAAAATATGAGTATAAGATGGTTACTCATGACTAAAATCGACACGAGCATGGACAAGTATGAAGGCAAAGTGGTGCCCCAAGTACAAGTGTTGCAAGTGAAAAATTTCGATTTTGAGGAGTGGTGAAGTGACCCTTCTTGGACAAAAGGTTTCCATGTGAAGTATCAAATCACAAAAAACTAACAGATACCCATTTTAGAGCTCGGTGAGAGCTTTCCAGCAGTATGGATGGTTTTTCAAACTGAGCTACGGTTTGGTCGTAGTGGGCAAAAGAAAAATCTGGGGTTTCGCTTTTAGTAAGGCATTTTCCCTCCAAATTCACTCATTTACAAGTGTAGCTGTGGTGAATGTAGAGAGGAGAAAAGGCCCTAAATCTTGCGACAATCCTAGTGAACAAACTGACCATTGGAATTGAGATCCGTCAGTTGCAGGTAAGAGGCCTAACCATACTCTTTCAATTCATGGGATCAAAATTACAGTTTAGGTACCTAGAGCTCATGAATAGGCCAGGTCACACTTTTTGGGGTCTGTTTTGCGACCTAGGTAGCAGGTACTGGGAAGAAAACTGTGACCTGTCCCAGCAAATGACCTGAAAAGTGCGACCTGTCAGAGAAAGGGGGTTTCAGTGTTTTTTTTTGCTGAGATTTGGGATTTTTATGGTTGAGGGGCATATTTTCCCCCAAGCATGTTGTGGTCATGCCAAAAATTTATTTAGAAAAAGGGGAATCTAAACACATTTTTATGATGTGGTGTGCCATTTGTTTTCGTTATGGTTATGCAGTTTGAGAAAGGGAATGGAAGATTACCAATCTCTTTTGGTACTACATATATGAAGCAAATGGACTAAGTTTCTAGGTTGGCATACATGGTTTCACATCCCCAAGAGTTGATTTGGATATAATGAACTGGTGCTCTCCTAGAAAACCCACAGGTTTGTTAACAACAATGTCTAGGGAACTGGGTTGCTAATGTAAGATGAAGGAATGATGAGGGGTATCTCCCTAGAGTGATCTGAAGTGATATGGGACTCTATAGGTTCTTCTAAATGGGGAAGAATAAGGGTACTAGAGTCGACACAACCATATACACTAGGAGAGTTGTGGAGAATTGCTTCTCCTAGTCTCACAAATATGGGTGCCCCCTTACCCAAACATTGGGTGTCAATGTAATGGCCAGAAGGTGTATGTGGTTCAAATGCATGGGTTCTATGTAAGGGGGGATACATAAATTCAGGAGTGGTGACTAATTCCATAATGTCATCATCATAATAGAAGATGGGGTGACTGGTGGAAGAAGGACCACTTGTCGCGATGAAGCTACCTGACTCATCATCATGAGAAGGGAGGTTCACATGCGCATCGTCACAAGGGGTGATAGAAAAACAATTAGATGAAGGATCCATCGATGTTGAGCCCAAGGTGATCGTTGAAGGGAGGTCAGGTAAAACAGAAGGGGAAGTCCCAGGGGGGTCTTCCACCATGGATCTCATAGATGATGACAGGTAGTGGACAGTGGCTGAAGACTCTGTCATTTCGACATCTGGAGGGGGAATGTCTATGGGAGTGGATGTGTCCTTTGGTTCTGCTGAAGAAAAACACGGAAATAAGGGAGCAGTGGACTCGTTACGCTTGGCCTTGAATTGGCAAACCTCTTCCAAAGAGGAGCGGTACTCTTCGAGGCGGGGACAGAGGTAAGTATAGTGGCCATGGAAATCACACAAAGCACAGGGGTGATTTGTGTGCAAATTCTTGATTTTCTTGGCTGAATTAGGTAAAGTAACATGGACTTCTGGGCCATAAGACTCAAGAAACGCTTCTTTGACCATGGGCTTGAGATGAGGCAATTCAGGAAAATTATGGGTGGCATGACCGACAACATCACACAAAGTACATGAAGGTGTACACTTTGGAGGCTAAGGAGGAGTAGGTTTTGTCGGGGCGACCTTGTCTTTAGGTGCCTTCTTGCAAGATTTACCCCCTTCACCCGAAGTTGTCGTAACAGGAGTATGTTCCTATTGAGGTGGTTGAGGTGCGGTAGCAAAGGGAGGGGTCATGGGGACCGGTTGAACTGGGGTCAAAGAAAGATACGGTTTGGGCTGACCAGGTGGGATAGTGGCTAGGGGATCAATGTACCAGACTCGAATCCTCAGTGTTATGTTAGGAAGGGAGAAGGTAGCCATAATAGGTATCGAAAATACTCCAGGAGGAGGAGCTAGGAACGATATCTGACCGGAGGGGTAATGGCTAGGCGGGACAGCTACGAGATGGTTGAGGTTAGGAGGAACCATGTCAGGAGGCTAGAGAGGCTCATGGATACCAGTTGCAGATGAGGGGCCTTGAGGAGGGGGTCCTGAATGCTGATTCGAGGTGCTACGAGCAAGTTGCGGAGGGCGAGGTTGCTGACTAGTCGAAGCGGGCCGCTTGAGGTCGGACCGGGATGATTACATCATGCAAACGTTCGACGAGCTAGGATCAGAGATAGGAGGAGGAAGACCTGGGAAAGAACCAAGCAAAGAGGATTCTTTGTAGACTCCACGTGAGATACTGGTCAAAGGTTCGACTATTTTTTTATTGGCCACCGAAGAGATGATGGACTCAGGGGAGGTCTAAGACTTCGGTTCGTAATATGTCAACTGGTCAATGGTGACTATGTTTCTGTTATGAGGAAAGGACATATTACAGTGAACCACATATGGGATAGCAGACATCGCATAAGTGTAACTACGACCCAATAGAATGTTGTAATCTAAGGGGGCATTAATGACTTCTACGTCAACACAAACAGTCTTGCCCACAAGATTAATAGGACACTTGCAGAATAGGCTAATGGGTTGGGAAGAATGGCCATCCTACGCTTGAAGGGTGATAGTGGAAGGGTCCGACTCTGGGGATCTGAGTTGCTTCCAAACCGAAGCGGACATCACGCAAGTGGATGCCCCCTCATCAATGATACAATGGGAGACGTTGGCATTTCGAATCTTGACGGGGATTTGGAAGGCGACGGAAGCAGGAAGGGGACGATGTTCTGACCAATCAACATCTAAGATAATAAAACGATCATCTGAAGGATCCACAGTGCCCATGGTAGTTAGTAGAGCTTTTCATTGTGAAGGGCATGACTGGAGGAGTTCCAGCGTCAAGATGGCATTAGGAGATTGCGCCAAATCATCTACTATACTATACGAATGGGCAGCTTTTCTAGAAGCGGCGTTTTGGCATAATGGTCCCTTGGGGATCTTGGTATGACTCTCTTCCTTAGGCTGAGGGATCTATAAAGGACCATTGGTTGTTGAAAGAGGCTCTGTGGAACCTGAAGAAGGGGGCTCGGGGGTATACCTAGTGGGAGGCTTAATTTACTAACAGGACAGAGTCTGAAGGTTGAGGTCAATGGTAATGGGTTGGTCAGATTTCATCATGAGAATTTGGTAATTAGAGGTACCATAGGGAGGAGGTTGAGTGGTCGCCTGACCTTCAGGTGGTTGGGTAGCCACGAACCCTTGCTGAGGGAAAGGATTGGTAAACACAGCCAGCTGGATAGGTGTAGCATTGGGAGTAACCAAAGGGGAGGCTTGCTGTCTACATGATGCTTCTTAAGTCTCCCACATCTGACGCATCTGAGGTAAAAGAGGACAATCGTGGGTGTAGTGACCATAGACACCACAATAAGAATAAGTCTTATTCGTGCGAACAGGTTTGTCCCGCTTGAGCTGAGTGCTCTGTTGCTAGTTAGCAATGTTAGGTACATTCCTTTGGGGATTGGGTCCTGAATTAAATGGGGAAAATAGATTTTGGGTGCATTTCCTATTCTTTTTGTAAGTAGGAGAATCCGTCACACTCTGTTGTGCATAAACCTGCCCCTGGGGTGTGGCGGCTGCTGTTGCGGGGGTTGAGAAGGAAAGGGATGCAGGGGTGCTAATGCTGGAGGAGCTAGAGCACCAGGTTGTGGATACGAATAATAAGGAGGTTGGGTAACTTTGTGGTAAATAGGTTGGGAAAAAGGAGGAGGCATCCGTATCTTGGATACATGCTACCGAGAGGGGGAAAAATGTTGGAGGAGTTGGCCTCGACCTGAGGGAAACCATAACCCATGGGAGGATGAGTGTACGGATGAGAAAGGGCTCCAACGATATCGTCGGCGGCATGGGATACCCCGGGTGCGTTGGCACCACCAGGTCTAGGGAGATCAAGTAAGATGGTATAAACATAACCAGACTGTGCGTAGATCAGGTCATATTTTAACGCAATCTGGAGAGCAGCTTCTTCGGTATGAGGGAAATGAGATGTGACATCTTTACTGATAGCAAGAAAAATGGATCGGAGAAACTAGTCCATGTAGACACGGTCATCGAAGGTAGGGGCTCAACATAGGCTCTTTCTTCTCTGCCATTCCCAGACATGATTAGATAGGCAGGTCGCAGATGATTGATGGAAAGAGGTCAAAATTTCGGTACTAGTGTCATAACGAAAGGGGAAGCTGGAAGTAAGATAGAAAAGCCTGGGAAAGGGTCACAAAAGTAGTATGAGTGGAGGAGGCCTAGTCATCATACCACTTAGAAGCTTCTCCTATAAGCATACGTTGGAACAACTGAAGACGGACAGATTCATCGATAATGGAGTTAGACGAACACCACATGTGGAAAGATCGAACATGGTTTGGAGGATCTTCTCTAGTAAGACCTTCAAAATTAGGGATGTCGGAAGGTAGCTTGGTTGACATAGCAGGCCAACCAGGGTCATGGTGTATGGGGTCATTGATCAACTGGTTAAAATCGGGAAGACTGAGGCCTGCCATATAAGGGAGCAAGGGAGCAGCCGAGATAGTTCCTGTTATGGTCCCACTAGTAGTATTCCTAGCATTAGGGTCGGGGCTACCACCAGTGTTAGGTCCTGAACCAAACATGGTGAAGGTGACAGGGGTAGAACTGGGGATGGAACCAGAAGGGGAACCCAATGAACCAGAAGCAGAGTCAGAATGGGGACTCGGTGGAGGACTAACTCGAATCCTATGCGGAAGAGTAATTATTCCTAACGAAAACTAAGGATGAAGGCCAAGAAGTATCCGAGATAAACGCCTTGGGGCGCAATGATGGAAGAAAAAACACAGATCACAAAAGGAAGAGAGACCAACAAGGGAAAGAAGGTGCAGGATCAAATGATTATAATGTTGAAACAAGGGCAGGGAGGTGCAGGATCAATTGATTACAATGTTATAGTCTTTTCCTGGCAGTGTTAACTAGGCGCTCTTCACTTAGGGTGTGTGTGTTAAGTGTGTTAATTTTAATTTTTAAACCCAGATGTTTGTAGAGAAAAAGGAAAAATTTTGTTGTATAACTCTAAATAAATCTTCAAATAACAGTATGGTAAACTAAATATAACAGAAAATAAACAGCTAAAGATGCATCAATCTAAACCCAGGGAGGTGGGCTTCTCAACAACTAGTCTGTGGGTGGGCAAAAATCTAGTCAAAACACACAAAAATAGCCAGTGGATCTAAAGTCGAGAAGAACAATGATCTAAAGGTCAGATATATTGAAAACAGGTGTTGAAACAACAAAAAACCAGAGGGAAAAGTGCTTCAAATGAGGTGGCGAAAGGCTACAACCTGAAGGGTAATGGAGGGGACCCTAGAGGAGGACCAAAAAAAACTGAAAAGAGGTGTTTTGGATAGATGAATAACCAATCTAAAATGGATCTGAAGGTACAATATCAAATCTGAAAATGGCCAAACAAACTAAAATTTCAGACGACCTACTTTAGCTAAACTCCTCCTAGAAAGGTGGAAGTGTACTGTAGCCATAGGGGGCTAGGTTCCTACTTCGATGAGTAAAACAGAGCAATTATAGGTCAAAAATGGGCGAAGATGGAGGTCAGACAACCCTGAACAGTAGCCCAAACAAACCCAGAAAAATCTCATAAAAATTCCCACAAAAAGTAAAGGTCGCAGTTTCTGACCTAATTTATGCAAAGGTCGCAGGTTTGAGGCTGTTTTCTGTGTCTTCGAAGTTCAAGTCACAGGTTTTAGCCCAAAAAGTGCGACTTGCACTTCGAGCACTCTCGGGATCAGGTTTCAGAAAAAAGTGTTGTCTCAGCTGCGGTTGATACCTATCACCTGTGAAATAGGTTCTGAAACACACGGAAGTTAGAATTTTTATTGTTTTATGGTTTTATAGATTAAAAACAACATCAAGAAAAGAAAAATAAGAAGCTAAAGAAAAATCCTAGGGTTTGAAGCAGCTGGTCATGCAGGGATCTGAAAAATGACAGAGGTCGTAATCGTAAACCCTTGTGGAGTCGCCAGTTGTTAGGATGAATTATAATCGCAACCGTACGAAAAAAGCTCACTTTAGCTGTGCAAAACAAACAACCCTAACATCAAAGATGGATGCCAATTTCTTTAGATCTGCAGTTAGTTGACCAAGATAAATGCTACAAAATCTATATCTATGCAGTAAAATATATTAACCAGTAAATAAAAGCAAGAGTTGCTCCATGCATCCAATAGACAAGACAAGAATATTTTTAAATAATTTTTGTATTTGTGACACCTGGGAAGGGAACATGGAAAGATGTTACCAGTCCCCCTCAATGGGATGGGTTCTTGTATGTCCTCGGCACTTCAAATCTAATATCTCTCTCTCTCTCTTGATAGTGTAGAAAACCCAGAAAAAAATGGAACTCAAAGGCAGCTCACAAGCAAAAAGATAGAAAAATATGACAATGATAGAGGATCAAAGTCAGACCAAAAGTATAGATCCAGAATGATCTTTAGGCAACAAAAGGTAGTGAGTGAATGGAAAAACCCTTCTATTTATAAAAAAATATTGAGTTAGTCTAGATATTGGTGCATAGTTAAAATATTATCAACCAAATCTAGATCCACCTTTTATGGAATATTTTATTATATTTGTTGGAGGGACAAAGAATTTGAATTTGGTCAAATCCCTTTATTTCTAAATAATAATTAAATAGATGAATTATTTATTATTTTAAGCATGTGGTTGAGTAATAATTAAATAAATAGTGATTTATTCAATTATTTATAAATGATTTAGTCAAATTTAACAAGGAATATTATTTAAATAATGTTTTGAATAATTATTCCTAGAAAATAATAAGATAAATAATGATTTGTCTAATTAATTTTCCTGTTTTTGGTTAAATATGACCAGGAATATTAAGTAAATTTTTGTTTAACTAATTATTCCCTGAGGAAATCAAACAAATATTGATTTATTCCATATTTCCTCATGGGGTTTCCCTCGCTTAGACCATAAACAACTTAATAAATTAAGGATTACTAAGTTATTTTTCATAGTGAAAGCAATTTTACTTAGGGTAAAATTGGTCTTACATGGTGTACTTTGGTCCATCTAATAGTAACAGGTTAGATGACCAAAAATTGGTGTAACACTTTTTCTCTTCCTCCATGATGTTTGGTTTGCTCGAAACCCTGGGGGGGGAGCGTAAGGAAGAGGGAATGATATGATGGGGCTAGGGAATTGGGATAGGTGTGGGAAAATTTAGGGAAGTGTGTAAGTGAGTTAGGAACCTTAGGAAAGTGATGCGGAGTTAAAATGACAAGGGATATGGGCTAGGGAATTTAATTATAGGGATATAGTCTAGCTGCCTAGAAAAGTGCATCGTAGGGGTAGGGTTTTAGGGAATATGATTTAGGAGTGGGGAATGAAGGGATGTGAGGGTTATGGGGGATGATTAAGAATGTGAGGGAGGTAAAAGGGTTTAGGGGAAAGAAAATTTATCTTACAAATTTGAAAAATAGGGTTTAGCCACTAAAACATACCATGGAGGTCTATGGAGGGTTTTCACACTAAAATTATCAGATTGAGCTACAAGGAGGAGTTTGTAAGATGTATCTTACTTGTCCATAGAATCTTGACCACTGACAACCTTCAGAAAGCCTTCAGAACTGGTTTTATGCCACCAAGAGAGTAAGTGAAACTTCACTAAGAAAAGCGCGACGTTTTGAAGAAAAGTGCAGCGAGCAGTGAAAAAAGTGCAGCGCATTAAGAAAAGTGTAGCGAGGTCTGCAAAAAGCGCAGCGCCATGAGGAAAATCACAGCGCCTTAACGAAAAGCGTGCGAGCTACTAGAAACTTGATTTTTTGATGTAAAAATTGGTTTTTTGACTTGGGCAAGTTGAGAGCTCGATGTTGAAGAGTGATAATGAATTTTTTTTTGTCTTTTAGGGCCTTTTAAACTTGGATTGAAATCATTAAATGATCATGGACCCAAATTTGCCTTTTCAAAATCAACCTTTCATTTTCTTTTTTTTATTTTAACCTTGAACTTGATCATTTGAACTTTGAAATTTTGGTGGCTTGGGAACACTGAATTTCTTCTTGGAACCTTGAACATTTGCTGGTGGAACTTGAGCATTTGTAGCTACTTGGAACTCTGAAGTACTTATTACAAATTAAGAACATAAAATTACATATATTTTTTTTACATCAAATTTATTGGTGAAATTACTTTATTGTCACTCCTCCATTTGCTAGACTTATGCATGGAATGATGATTCGATGACCTTGGAACAATAAATACCTAATGGAGACTCTGGACAGAAGGAAACCATGATAAAGATGATTGTAATGATGATGAAAACTTATGAATGATGGTACACTCAACTAAGAGGTGAAATGAGCCATCAATTAGTAAAATTATGGAAGGATTAAAAACAAACCTAGATCTACAACGAGTGACCAAATTTTTGCATGATGACCTAATGGAATGAAAAAAATTTAACTATGGGACCCTAACAAGACATGATGAGAGTTCATTTGATCACTAGTGGCAGGATGAAAAAATTGACACTAACACATACAACATCATACAAACCACTAGCAAAGGCCATAATTTCAATCAATTCAATTAATTCAATACCATAATTTAACTCCCAAAATAAAATAAATATTAGGAAAACATGAAAAGCACTTGAACAACCAACATTTGGAAAAAAAATTGCTAATATTTTATAGATAAGAATATTTAAAATGTGATCAAGTCGCACTAGCACAAATGGTTGAGGATGGGCCTTGTTAGCAAGGTGACCCAGGATAAAACCTCACGGGGGGTGGTTGTGCCCTGTGTTAGGGGGGAGGCATGCTATAAATCCAGTCAGCTTAGGGCTGGTGTGGCTCGGGTTAGGTGCGATCCCCAAGTGAATTTGACAAATTAGATGCCCCTAGTTCACGAATCTATTATAGGTCAATTTGGACATCATCCCCCATGACCTGGTCAAACTGGAAATCATCCCCAGGACCAATGAAATAGGGTCTATCATCCCCTTACATTTCAGTTCCCATATGCCCTAAGAGAATAAAAAATCATTCATGGATTCTATTGTGAGATTTACAAGGTTTGAATTATTTGTTATATCACTTATAAACTCACCAACGTAGGCTCTAAAGGGACTAACTACATTTCCATTGCAGCTTCCTCCATTCAAGGGTGCACTGCAATGCACTTCCCGACATTCAAGAGTGCGTTGGTTAATTGGGAGCGAAATTCTCATTGTTTCAAAATCTCCACATGGCCAATTCCTTTTAGAAGAGTCCATATGTGTCAAAATTCGAATCCATGTGTCTATCTAACACCTTTTAACTTGGAAAAATGTCTTGTCTATTATTAGAAAGTCATTCATTAAGAAACTACCATCAGTTTCCCTATAAATTGAGTACAAATCCTAGTGCTAGGGAAGGAAGAACTTTGGTAAATAAATGATGTTGGATTCCCATTTGAGAGAGTGAAAGTACTGATATGATGCTAGTGTGATGTTGGAGGTGATGAGGATGTGATGAAGCTAGAGCTGGTGACATCAAATTGATCATTGGTTGTAACCTCCCCCTTCTACTCGTTAATAAAGATTGTTGTTCATTTTCCCATATATGTATTTGTTTATGTTTCTATTTCTCATGCAATGGACTCTTAAATGATATGTAGGTTTCATGTTTAATCTATTTAAGTGATTAAGATAAGTAGGCATTTGTATATTGCAATATGTTTGATGTTCTCTGTTTATACTTGCAGGAAACAATTTGGCAATCTAAGTTGGATTGAAGGTGACAAGAAAAGCGACAGAAGGAGAAGAAGAAGCGCTTGGATCATAAGTAGGTTCTTCTATCATTATGTGTGTATATTTATGTTAAAGAAATTGATAGCAAAGTATTTCATCTGTTTTTCTAAGTTTCTAGCACCACACTTAGGGAATTTTATTTATCTATAGATCATAATTCTGCATAACAAATTGGCGACTCCGTTGGAGAGTTTCCTATCATTCCTGGGGTTTTTGCCTCTACTAATCCTCATTAGTAGCATCTAATTTCAGTTATTAGACTTTTTAATTAAATAATTGCATTAGAAGTGTGTTCTGTAGCTTGAATTTTCAATCACTGCTGCACCGAACGCATTGTTGGTCAAGACACAGTGCACTGTCTCTCACTCGGGGGTGCACTGCAACGCACTTTCTCCCCTTAGAGACTGTGTTGCCCCCTTAGCCAACCAAATCCCATTCAAATTTTTCATTGCCATCATTCTCAGCCATTTGTTTGTTGTGTCTTCAACTGTCTGATACCTCTTAGAGACCAATGAACTTTCCAGATTCTTCCTCCTTTGAAAAGTAAGTTTGTTCAATGTCTATTTAAGTGTTTTTCTTTATCATTGATAAATAAAATTCAAAGTATTTTATTTTTTCATTAGATCCATTTATTTTTGTAAAGAAAATTGTCATTAAATTCTTCGTTTCCTGTAGGAAAAAGTGTAGTTCCATTCTTTGCTTTTCCTAAAAGAGAAATTGTTGTTAAATTCCTCGTTTCTCAAAGAAGAAAACATTTGTTTTTGTTGATTTGATGCATATATTTTCCTTTCTTGCATTCATATTAAGGGAGCTAAAAACAAAAAATTGCATGTGCATATAGTGAATTGTGTGTGTTACATAGGAACAAGTTAGAAAAGCTACATTTTAGTTTGTGATCTTTGTTGTTTGCTCTCAAAACTGATTGCTCTTTCCCTTAGTAGCTAGGATTTTCATTGAAAAAGCTAAAATTGAAAAGTTTTCTTATCATTTTAGTTTTCATTTTTAGGAATTTTCATCACATCATGCGGTGAACCTCAAAAGGTAAATTTTAAAACAAGATCAACTTAAAATTTACATCAATTTACCTAAAAAAGCATTGGAACCATAATGATAACATTTAGAAGTTCTAGGCTAGAGACGTGTTCCGGCGTCGTTAAACATAGAAGTTGTCGTTAACTTGTCTGTGATACATTCTGAGTGTGATACCTCACTCCACATACGTAAGTATATCGCAGCTTGTCCACGTACCTTCGGGTATATTGCGCGGTGTTCTAGTAAAAAACGTATAAGGGGGTGCTCTCACTGTGTGGTTTTGCATTAGACAACGTTAATACAGACTTGGGCCTCCACATACCCTCTGGTATATTTGGGGGGACAACTTTATATTGATATCCATCCATAGTGAACTGATTTGGCTGCCTTGTAACTTGTGATACATCGAACACAGCATTCGGGGAGATTTCCTGCCCATACTTCTTGGTTCGCTGGGAGGTATTATGCAGCTCATAATTACTTGGTAAACCTTTTTCCTAGAACTACCCCTTTTATTTTGTTTTTTTTTTTTTTGGTCATAAAATAAATCAATAATCATGGAAGAAGAACACCCCTTTCCCCATCATTAGCATAGAATAGCACTGAAACCACCTTTACCATCGAAAGCCACTTCTGTTCGGTGAAGGCAACATCCCTCTACTGAAACAAGTACAATCAGTACCTCTGGTGCAACATCATCCTCACATATAACAGAGTCGGCACAAGTTGTTTCTACAAATATTGGTTCATCTACTAGTATCGAGGCGAAGTCCTCACAGCTACCCGTGGTCATGATCCATCCAATTAGTGATACCATACCTCCCGAACCTGACGTTGTTCAATTGGAAGTTGATCCAGATCCTGTCACTTTTTTGCCAGAACATCTGTATCCTGAAGTTGAACGACCAGAAGTTGTTCCAGTATCGGTCACCCCATAATATATTGTAGCCATTGAGTCTCCCATATCGCGCAGTCAACATCCTGAAATATACTTTTGGCCTTGTTGTATCTCAAGAAACAATCCCTTGGCTGTGGTAAGGAATCAGTGCTTAATACATTTTATAAATGTATGTCGCAAAATTATAATATCATATGGTCTATGTTTAACACCTTTGGAAATTAATTCTTTAATACCCTCAATAATTTGATATAATGAAAGCATTCACAATTCCATTAACTGTTGATATTGAATGAAATGTAAAGAAGAACTGGAAGGGAAACTCAAAATGATATGCTGAGAAACAGAATCTATCACTTTAAATCTCAGAAGAACTTTATTTAGACAGAATAGTTGGAGTGAAGGAGTTCACATTAAGGTTATTTAACTCTTACTTACAAATGTAAAAAAGAGACCCACAACTACATTACTTCACTTCATTCAAAGAAGAATAAACACAGAATGAAACTGGAAAAACGTATCAAGATCAACAGGTACAAGAAACTTGATATTTTTTCATTAATTTCACAGAGAATTTAGTACAAAATTTACAATCATCCAGAGGTTCAAAACTCAGAACCCTCCTCTTTCTTTCTCATTTCTTTAAATACAATACAAAATCAATTTGTAACAGTTGGAACTACTTGTAACTGCTCGAACTACCTATTACATGGAAATTAAAAACTTCATTACAACATTTATCTTTTGACAAAAAGATAAATAAAACTAAAGCATCAATCTATTTTCTCAATATGGATTTGATTGGTTGTCACTGTGTTCTCCGTCTTTGTTGACGTGTCCTTCTGAGATGCTGAGGTGTCACCAGGTGAATCTGTCATCCATGCTCTACACTTCTTCCAGATTTCAATGCTGATTTTGGGAGAATTTATCAACTTATAATACTCTAATCTGAAGGAAATGATCTTTTTTAAAGTAGTTCATTTTGCGAACAAAGTCTTTACCATCCAAAGTAATTGAAAATTCCTCTGTAATAAATTAATAATTGTAGCTCCTTTCAGGATCGCGGTCTTCTCATGGGTATTTTCAAACTTACTCTTTTTTAGCACTAACAGTGGCTCATAGGAATCCCATGATAGAATACTTTCTTTGAGATCCCAGCATGATGGCAGCCCTGCTCTGGTCCTTTTGTCAAATATGTTATCAAATTTTTTTACAGCTTGTTTAATTTTTGTTAACTTCTTCTCTGCTGATTTCCTGCAAGCATTTTTTACAATCAACTTATTAATCTCTAGAACACACAATGTCCTATCTTTAATTTAATTTTCCTCCAACTCCTAATATGTCTTTGAATTGATGAAATTAATGATTTTCTTTGCCCATACAGCTTTTTTAAGAGTCTTATGTTTGTCAGCCATAACCAGATCTTGTAAATCTCTGACAATTCTCTTTTCCTCTGACACTATTTTCAAGGACTCCTAAGTTGTTTTCATGACTTCTGTTATCACCAGATTGATCTTGATAGGCTGCTCATCAATCAACTTAATGTAACTCTTTCAAACCACTTCTAACTTAAGATTAGCCTCTTCAATTTGAGAGGGCTCTCTTAAAGGGGATTTATGATTTTCAATAGAAATACTATTTAGATGGCTTAATTTATGAATTGTGACTTGTTTCAGCTTGATTGTCAATTGAAAAATGAAATGATTTCTTCTATTGGGCTATGGAGTCAACATCAATGAACTTAGTGACAACAATTCTTCTCATGGAAGCTGAGGCAAATAGAGGTTTTTAATAAGGATGAAACATTCACACAACATAAGGAAAACACAGCAATTTAACCTCTAAAGGAAGTTAGAGCATGATACAATGAATTCTGAGTAATTAGAGATAAAACTCACCGCGGGTGATTAAATAAAAGATATAGAGCCACAAAACATTGAACACCTCATTAGAATCTCAGGTCTGGAAGTAAATTGTCACTGTATATTACTGAAAATGGAAAAAAACATAACAAGTAGCAATTTCATGCAATATTCTCCAACCCTTTTCTCTTCGATGTTCAGTATATAAATAGACATTATTTACAATGCAAATGATCTTCCCAGCTAGCTAAATCCTCGAACTCTAACTTTGACACCTAACATAACTGAAACTACTTTCTTGGAACAGAAAAAGTACAACTATCCTTTAAGAAGTCACACTCCTAATAGGACTCTACTTCATATTTATTAAATTCAGTTTTATTAATATTAAAACAGTTACATGATAGATATCACATGTTCGAGAGAAAATTCACCATCACTAACATATTTAAAATACCCCCTAGATTTAGGAAACACAGCCCTACTTTTCAGGAATGGATAATCTCCACTTTAATCATTGGTCTTCACATTGAGCTGGATGTGTGACACTCATTTTGAGTAATGATTCTATGCTAGGATGGCCCACTAACAGTTTGGATGTCTCCAGATGGATGGTATGCTATTGGAACCTCCAAAAATCTTCAAAAAACTCCTTGCTATGAAACAGAGCAGTTTAGGCAGTTTCATAGCGTATGAAATTTTTCCTTTTCATCCATCTCCCTGCCACCTTTTGTTGGTCAAGAACCTTTACTATGCCCAAATATCTTAAAAATAAACAACCCCCTTCCTTAATCCTTCACAAAATTGAATTTTAAAGCAAAATTGCATCTTCAGAAATTTCGTAGCGTTTTTCTGGCTTCAAGCCTGAAGCACGCTACGAAACTGCCTAATAAACCAGAATTTGTTGATTTTGTGACTTTCCCTAAAAATTGATCTCCTGAGCCAAAATTTAGGTTCTTTGCAAGCCATGAACCTTATCAAGCATGTTTCAACTCAATTTTTTAGTCTTTATTATTTTATTCTTCATTTACAATAGGTTGGCCTATAGGTTCTTCAACCACTCTCATCCTCAGCCCTTTATTCTCCAGCTCAACTTGAATCATATCTAGCTGCTCCTAGAAGGTATTCCACTTGATCCTTTAATGCTTTGTTTTTAGCTTGCAAGTGCAAATTCATCTTCCTGGTATGTTTGAATACCCCTCTTAATGGCTGAGTCCTTTTCAGCAATCTTTTGGCATTGTCCATGGATTTTGAAACACTTGAGATTTGACTATCCCATCTTTCCATTATCTGACAAATTTAACCTTCTCATCCCTATGCTTCTCTGTCTCTAAATTCAATTCAATTATTTCTTTACCTTCTTCCATTAGCTATTCTTTGAGGGATTCTGTTTCTGATTTTTCACTTATCTTCTCTTTTCCCTTTCTCTGCCTGATAACAACTTCTTCCTCTGTTGATGGAGACAAATCTATGATGCTTACTGGTTATACAACTTCACTGATTTTATTTGTCTTTTTTCTTTCCATGGCCTTCTTTGAAAACCTATTCATTGGCTTCCTTGGCTGAAATATAAATCCAACATCTTCACCTGCAAAATCTAATTTCTTAGCAGTCTTACCTTTCTTCAGTTTTCTTCCACCACCTTCAATATCTTCTGCTTGCACTATTGGTGACTCTTCAATATCAATTGCATGAAGGATATCCTCCAGATTTTCTTTGGCCAATGTCTGGCTTCTATTTATCCTCTTACTACCTTTTTTTCTAACTTTATGTTTATGTTTTACAGGTGCTAGTTGAGGGGTGTTAGTCTCTTGCAGAGGTTATGCTCCTATGTCCATTGGTTCTGCAGGGAACGGTCTACTTTCTTCTTCATATTTTTCTGTTACAATTGGTAATGTAGTAGTTCTACGTTTCAAAATTTTCTTTGGAGTGACCACATCTATTTCATAACCACTCATAAATAGGAAAGAAGCACAATCTCTGTTTAACCTAATCAATTCTTCCAACACTAACAGCTTTATTAGACCATGATGAAAAAGATATGTCTCATTTCCTTCTAACTTGACTTGAAACCTATCTAACATTTTCCCTAAGCTCATGTATAAATAGAAAGGTAAGTCAAGTGATCTTTGTTGGAAAGGTAAATCCTCTCTGCGGACAGGTTGGGGCCCTTGTTTTTGTTTAGTTTTGAAATATTGGCCAAGAAATTTTGAGTTTTGACCCTTTTTGAGTTGCGAAATAAATACACATGGCAACCGCGACCGCGCCGCAACTACCAGGAGTTGCGGAGCTACCAAGGTGGCGCGGAAGCACTCGATAGCTGGAGATAGAACAGAGACAAGTGCAGATGAAGGAAACAAGGCAGAAAACAGAAAGTGGAGCACGCAGACATCAGGAGAGAAGCTGGGAGAAGCCGAAGTGAAGACGCAGAGGAGCTGATAGTCGCGAGAGCGGGTGAATAAATAACAGTCACCTGGCTGAAAAGGTGGTTGAATGTTGACTGTTGAATGTTGAAGGTTGTTGAGAAGGTTGAATGCAGAGAGTCGAATAGATGCTGAAGAGGTTGCGAGGGTCGAGACAGAGAAAGACGCGCAGGGCGTCTGCGGAGGATTCATGCATGTTCTTCATAGGGTTTCTTATCTTCTATTCTACCTTTCTGTTCTGAAACCCATCTGTATCAGATTTGTAGCTATCTGTGGGAATGCCATGTAATCATGTGTTCTTCTAGGAGATTAATACAATGAGAGATTGTTGTCTAAATAAGATGTCCATGTGCTTATAATGTGTTCCTGCCGGTTTAAAATTTTATTTATGAATGTCTGAATGCTTATTAAGTGATCTTGCGCATATAACTTTGTATATGAATGGATGCACCGTCTTTCTTTAGTTGCGGGTTTGTTCCTTGCCATTGATCTCATCCCCTTTTGCATGTGGTTGCGGCATGCCTCGGGTGAGACGCACTGCTCTCCAGAGCAGGGTGAAAATGCCGGCGTGTTCCTAGACTACACCGGACCCCTTTGTTGGCCACAACTCTTGAACCTGGGTCTTGTCCGCGAGACCTGACTTCTCACCAACAAATGGTTCCGTTGCCGGGACTTGCATGTTCTGAGGGGATCTAGATCATGGTATCGAGGATTTTTGAAGGAGAAATACGGCGATGGTGGGATGATCATCTTGACCAGTTCATTGCTCAGCAAGCGGAGCTGACCAAGTAAAAGGAGGCGGCGATCAAGGAGCTCGTTCTTTTCTCTGATTCAACCAGTGATACGTACGAAATTTTCTGGGGAAGGTTCCCTACGGACCTTTACAATTGGTTGCGGAGGTTACGAGCGACGCTGCCCCAAGAAGGCTTGCGGAAGATAAACCGCAGGTGGACGCATGACGACCTCGTGGCACTGCATCGGGTAGATACTGAACTAACCCGCGCAGTGGATTTTTGGGTAAGGACCACGTTGGAAGGATACGCTGTGGAGTTTGCTGCTGAGTGCTACCAATCCTTCTCGAAGGCCGAGGCTATTTTTCACTCAGGGCTGAGGGGGAAGCTGTTGAAGGAGATTCCGCTGTGGATCAAAGCCCTGATGGTGGACGAAGGGTTGATTGAATTCCACAAAATGAGTATGGAAGCGTAAACCACCCGTACTGGGGGAAGGATTGAGGGGACCGATGCTGTGTAGACTGTGAGAGTGGGGAGCGGGGGATGGACGTTGAGGCCGCATGCAAGTTGCGGGAGCTACGTGCGCATCGGCGGGCACAGATCGCCGATAGGTGGCGAAGAAGGGTAATGAGAGATTTGAAGAGAAGAGAGATCGAGAGGAAAAATCAGAAGGAAGCGCCTCAGAGGACGGGAGTTATGGGTTTGGATACCCGGAAAGAAGACGGGACAGCAGTGGAAGTGCAATGGGTGCATGGGAGCCCAGCGATGCGAGGAAGAGAGATCGTGACTAGCGAAGATAACGGAAAGATGCAGCCCGAAGAGAGTTCCGATGATGAATGGCACGGCGTGATGCAGCAGATGTTTCAAGATCAGACGGCACCCACCCCTCCAGGCAGCCCTACTTCCCACCTTCCGCATGGCCAGGATCCCGACCTTCCCCTGGTACTTTATCAACCTTTAAGAAATATTTTTATTCAGTTACAAGCATTAAGTCAGTCATACAGTAGTTCAGCAGCGTCGATAACACCCAGTAACAGCAGCGTTACTAGTAGTAGTATTTTCCCTAGAGGGACCGTTACGCAACCAGGACCGGGAGGTTTTATCCTGGTTAATTCTCCGCAAGTACACACGGCTGGATCTTTCACCCGGTATCCAGAGTTCTCTGGCCGGGGCAATGACGACGTAGAACAACACTGGTATCTGTGCGAAGCCATCTAGAGGGCTCGACAGACGCCGGATGCAGGGAAGTTAATAGAATTCCAAACCACGCTCAGAGAGAGAGCTCTGCGTTGGTTCATCAAGTGGTCCGAGGCGCACCCTAACCCTGTAATTGCGGACGTGAAGCGGGATTTTGTGCGCGAATTCAAGCTTCCCCAGACAGACCAGCAGGGCCTGTCCGAGCTGTGGGAAATTAAGCAGAAGGAAGGTGAGACCGCGTGGGAGTTGATGCGGCGATTCAAGGACGCGATCGGGAAACTCAGCTACCAGATCGATCCAAACCACCAGAGGGACTGGTTCATCAAGGCTCTGCTCCCCTTGACACGAACCCCTCTTACTCAGCAGAAGATTGATAATCTGTAGGATGCTTTGGAGCAGGCCATGAAGATTGAAGCCATGGCGGGCTACCCCCAGGAATATCGGGGGGGGGTGGCTCCACAAGATCCTTCTTTGATAGGGTTGCAACACCAGATTGCCAACTTGACTGAAAATCTCAAGGAACTTCAGCCGGTGAGACCAGCGCGACCGAATGTTTGGTGTACTCATTGTCTGGTCGAGGGCCACGTCGCAACCGAATGTCCTCGGTTGCGCGGCACAGGAGCAGGACCCTCGGTCGCAGCAATCCAGGGGGGTCCACCACCAGGGGGTGGTGCGGGGATGAACCCGCAGGGAGTCTACCAGCCGCAACAGACCTTTGCGGGGTTCCCACCGCAACCGGGGTCCTCCACCACAGAGTACTGTGAGATTTTCCGGACGATGGGGCATCCTCCTCGGATGTGCCCGATATTACAGAAGTACTCCACGGTCCCGAATAATGTATACTGCGAATTTTGTGTGTCCACGACTCACAACACTGAGCAGTGCAGGGCGCTTGACGCACTTGTGGATCGACTGGATCGTCCCTCATACAGGGTGAACGAGGCTCCGAGGGGAAGAGGTGGCGGCATGCGGGGAGGCCGAACAGGCAGACGCGGTCCAGTAAAATGTTACAACTGTGACCAGGAGGGTCACGTGGCTCGAGAATGTCCCCTTCCGCGACGACCCTGGTGTTCCTAGTGCCGGGTCAACGCCCACGCTACAGAAGACTGTCCGGAGCTTATCAAGAAGTGGGAAGAACGGGCGAGGCAGAGGGCAGCGAATCTGATAAACTCAGAGCCGCGAGGGGCCACAAACCCCGACATGCAGAACGTCGCGATAGTAACGAGGGGCGAAAAGAAGACTGGAGAGGATGCCCACGAGAAGGAGCCAGCCCGAGTGGTTCGGCCGGCATCCCCGAAGAAGTTGATCAGGCCCGAGGTCCAGAAGAAGTATTTCCAGGAGGCAGTTGAGGCCTTCGCCCAGTTGCGGAACGAGGGAGGCTTGGAGGAGCCCATGCTGCCGGAATCTGGTGCGCAGAACGTCGCAGGTACTGTGGTCGAGGATTGGCTCCGGCTATTCCTCAGGATTGTTGATAACGCTGCGCTGCGGCAGCAGCTCAAGCATGCTTTGGACGGAGCACTGCAGGGGCGCACAGAACTTAGAGACCCGGTGGACGCTGGGCCTCAATACGTGCAGCGCGTCAAGCGGAACAAGCAACGAACAGGCAAAGAATTCCGGCTTAACACGCAGGTCGCAGGGTTCCAAATCAGCGACACCATGTTGGACTTGGGGTCCGACGTCAACATACTGCCACGAAAGACATGGGAGGCTCTTGGAAGGCCACGGCTAGCCTACTCACCAATCCAACTCAGGATGGCAAACCAGTATTGCATTTTTCCAATCGGCCGGCTCGAGGGAGTCGAGGTCGACGTTGCGGGGGTGAAGACATACACCGATTTTGAGGTTATTGATATCATGGGCGACAAGGATCCCTATCCTGCCTTACTCGGCATTGATTGGGCTTTTGAGAATTATGCCATCATCGACCTCAAGAAGGAGCTGATGATCTTTGAGGATGGGGAGGTACGGGTCACCCAGCCTCTCGACCCGTATCAGGGCCCGCAATATACAGAAACAGTGGACAATCGGGAGGATGCTCAGATAATGGACCATCTCTATCAGATGACTCCAGGGAAGCGAGACGATTATATTAACCCGACCGCAACTGGCTCTGTCAGTTGGCGGAGTGTACAGAGCTCGGAGCTCGGATCCGAACTCGCTTGGGAAGACTGGCAGCAAGGGGGATATGAGACCACCACGCGGAGATGTGCCTCCATCGCTCAGGTCCGGTGGGTAGGGACTGAGATCCGCGGATATCCCACATTGTCAAACATGCAAGCAGTCAATACTTTTATTACCAAGGTGGAAGATCGGGTCCCAGCTGAAAGCCGGATGGCCCTTTTGGATGTGGCCTTGCAGTCAATGTCGGCACGATGGTGGAAAAATCACCGCAACACTCTGTTGTGATGGGAGTGTGTGGTGGATGCTCTGCAGGCATGCTTTAAAGAGGATGAAGGACCCTCCAGTACGCTTAAGTATCATGGAAATTCAGACCCGCGACACCATTTGTGGGCCTGCGAAGAACAGTGGCGGAGCTCACGGTACCCTGTGGAGCTATGGGTCCACAGGTTTGTCCACTCCCTAGGCACCATTCCCCAGGCCTGGTACCTGGAGGAAGAGCGGAAACGGGAAACCCGCTCTTGGCAGGCAGTTGCGGACAAGTTCGTTTTGAGCTTCTCGTTCGAAGGGGAGACGGCGCAGGAGTCTCAGGCCCTACAGGTGATCAAGGAGGTCTCGTTTTTCCGCCAGCCTGATCCCAATAAGGGCCCGGCCGTGTCACAACCTAAGGTCAGGCGCGAGTTGGCTTGTCACCGGATTGATGGCGATCCGGAGGACGATAGTTTGGAGGACCTCAGGCATCTCTATTTTGACGAAAAGGAAGGTGAGCAAAGAATCAGTGAAGAGCCGACGACTGAAGGAGTCCATTTACAGCCGCTAAAGACAAAGAAACTGAACATTGGAACGGAGGAGAAACCTAAGCTGGCAATGGTGGGAGATTACTGGGATGAGGAGACAACAAAAGAAATCTTCAGCCTCCTCCGGGAATACGAGGACTTATTCCCGTCATCAGTTGCGGACCTGAAGGGGATCAAGGGGGATCTGGGCGAGATGCGCATCACACTGAAACCAGGGGCAAGGCCGGTGAAGCACCGACCCTACCGGTTGAACCCACGTATAAAAGAGAAGGTCAAGATGGAGATTGACAAGATGCTGGCTGCAGGTCTCATCTTTCCAGTAGAAGAAGCGGAATGGGTGAGTCCCATTGTCATCCAGAACAAGAAGGACAAAGCGGAGATCCGGGTCTGTGTAGACTACCGGAGCTTGAATAATGCTTGTATCCACGACCCGTTTCCCACTCCCTTCAGCGATGAAGTTCTAGATCATGTTGCGGGAAACGAAGCTTATTCCTTCACTGATGGGTTTTCGGGCTACCATCAGGTGCGCATCGCCGAGGAAGACAAAGCAAAGACGACATTCACAACTGAGTGGGGATCATTCGCATACCACGTTATGCCATTTGGTCTGAAGAACGCACCGGCTGTGTTTTCCCGGATTGTCATTGCTGCTTTCCGGGAGTACATTCACAAGTTCCTGGAGGTCTACATGGATGACTGGACTGTCTACAGTCTGTTGAAGAAACACGCCTCTCTGTTGCGTGTTATGTTTGACCGGTGTCGCCAGCTACAGATTTCCTTGAACTTGAAGAAATGTATTTTTGCAGTTCCATTCGGCACACTCTTGGGCCACGTGGTGTGCAAGCAAGGGGTCTGCGTTGATCCTGCCAAGGTCGCGGTCATCGTCCACATGGAGGCCCCCGAGACCGTGAAGCAGTTGCGGGCACTTCTCGGGCACACAGGATACTACAGGCGGTTTATCTGCAACTACGCCAAAATTACGGCCCCTCTGGAGAAACTGTTGTGGAAGTCAGAAGCGTTTGAGTGGACGGCGGAGTGCAGGAAGGCACTTGACACATTGAAAGAGAAGTTGGCGACGGCACCCATACTTGTTCATCCCGACTGGGATAAGCAGTTCCATGTGCATATTGATGCGTCCGGAATTGCACTTGGAGCTGTATTGGCGCAACCCGGGGAAACGACAGTTGACCACCCCGTATACTTCGCCAGCCGACGGTTATCGAATGCGGAGAAGAACTACACCACGACCGAGTGGGAGGCGTTGGCGATGGTGTACTCTCTCCAGAAGTTCCGCCACTATCTTCTGGGCGGCAAATTTACATTCTTCACGGACCATTCTGCATTGAAATATCTGGTGAATAAGCCTGTGTTGGAAGGAAGAATCTGTCGTTGGCTACTACTTTTCCAGGAATTTATGTTTGAGGTGATTTTCAAGCCTGGCAGGTTGAATGTTGGCCCCGATCATTTATCCAGGTTGGAGACGGGAGAGAATGAAGGCTCGTTGGACGATCAGCTACCGGATGCTGACCTCTTCCGAGTTGAAGCAATACCAGATTACCTGGCTGACATTGCCACTTATCTGACCACGGGACAGTGCCCTCAGGATTACACCCAGCTTCAGAGGCGCCACCTGGTTGTCCGGGCGGCCGACTACCAATTGATCGCGGGGCAGCTGTACAAACTGGGCCTTGATGAGGTGTTGCGCAGGTGTGTTCTCGACCATGAACGGGAAGCAGTGATGTGGGAATGTCACAGTGGTGTTGCGGGAGGGCATGTAGGTGCGAAACCCACCGCAAGGAAGGTGCTTCAACTTGGCCTGTGGTGGCCGACGGTACATGTTGACTGTAAGGCCTATGTGAAGCGTTGCGATGTTTGCCAACGGACGGGAAGGCCTTCGCACCGGGACGAGCTCCCGCTACACCCAGTGCATGTGTTGCGGCCGTTTGAGAAGTGGGTTGTTGATTTCGTAGGTCCCATCGCACCAATCGCTCGACATTCCAAGGCCCGGTACATCATTACCGCCACGGATTACCTCACATGGTGGGCTGAGGCAGCAGCGGTACGCGACTGCTCGGCAGAGACCGCTGCCCGGTTCATTTTTGAACACATCATCAGCCGCTTTGGCTGCCCACGGAGCTTAACCAGTGATCAGGGTACGCATTTCATTAATGCCACGGTCAAGTCACTACTGGACACATTTATGATTCAGCATCATAAAAGCAGCCCATACCACCCACAGGCCAATGGTACGGTGGAAGCTTTCAACAAGATTCTTGAGAAGGGCTTGACTAAAATCTGCAACGCTCAGCGCGACGATTGGGACGAGCGCCTCCCAGCGGCATTATGGGCCTACCGAACCACAGTGAAACGTTTGACCAACCAAACACCATTCCAGTTGGTGTACGGCCGGGAAGCTGTGATTCCCGCCGAGTTCACTATACCCAGTCTTTTGATCGCAACGTCCCTTCAATTCTCAGAAGAGGCGTCACTTCGGGAACGCCTCCAGGAGCTACAGGAGCTGGATGAGGCCCGATTCCTCGCGGAATTCCACCAGAAGGTTCAGAAGGCCAGGCAGAAAGCGTGGCATGACCGCCACATCAAAACCAAAGCCTTCCAAGTTGGTGGCAAAGTTCTCTTGTACGACAGCCGGTTCCAGAAGTTTCCAGGCAAGCTCCAGATGCACTGGTTGGGACCGTACTTTGTTATCGAGATCCGCGACTCAGGAGCCGTTCGGTTGGCACAGATGGACGGTACAGTTCTTCCCGGATGGGTGAATGGCGCATGCCTGAAACCATACCAGGAGTAGGTATCTTTCACTTTTCATCAATAACTCTCGCATCCGAGAGAACCCGTAGAGTAGCTTAGTCGAATAACTCTCCCGCAACCGGGATGAGCATAGAGAGTCTTTTCCGTTCATAGGCAGTCTGTCAAATAATTGGTCAGTTGCGGGTACCTCACCGCAACTGACTGTGGTCGGGGCGGACCCGTCCAGCGTGTCACCGCGCCAGTCCAACGTGTCGTTGCGCCAGTCCAGCATGTTGTTCGCGTAGGATCCATCCCCGTGCCAGTGTCAGTCCAGGTCATTTCCGTCAGTCCTTTTGTCAGTCCATAGGATCGCTCAGATTTGTTCATAAATTACCATAATAGACAGTAATCGTACCGTAATCATTTGCCATCACCCGCAGTTCCCTCAGCCGTCGAGTCCGCCCATCTTCCCATGACGCCGTCAGCAACTGTCATATTACATACAGGCACGCGATTGATCGCACGATTATCGCAGCCTCGAAGGATAGCAAGAATTAATTGCCGTTATAGAGTCTCATCAACTCCGCGCGTGCCAGCGGATGCCATAATTTGCATGAAGATCAACAGCATGAGAATGACGGACCAGTTCAATTTGGAAGTTGTAGCGTCTCCTAACCATTTGCAGCATCGAAGCGCACCACATTCAGCAGAGAACTCCAGAAGAACACTCCAAGTTTACCAGCGTCGCGCCAAGATGCCGAGGGCTATCATATCTGTCCCTGAACAAGCATTAGACAGCAGAATTCACTGCATAGAGTCGCTGGTCGGCAAGTATGACAATGCAGCATGTATGGATGCCAACTTGTCCGACCCGACTGAGTTTCCTCACCTCCATTGGCAGACCTACATGGAGCACCATTACACGCCAGGCAACAGCTCCAACAGTCGGATGCGACCAGAATTCAGGGGCCTACAGCAGTCGACCTTGATGCATTTGAGGACTCTTCCAGTTTTCGGAACTACGGGACCGGCTCTGCAATGCACCCGGTTCCTCCTCAGTCGGGTACAGAACGGGTCCCTGTGGCTCAACGAAGAAATCCCAATTCATGCCGAAGACATTCATCGGCTTACAGGGCTGTCTCAAAACGGTGCAGATTTCTCCGCTGCTGGCCAGACATCCTCCAAGCGCACCCGAAAGTCGGGTGACTCCGACCTGTACACCAAGTATGGCACTCGCCGGGGTGGCAAAGGTGCCAAAATTGACCTGATCAACAAACCAGAAATCTGGTTTGTTTGCTACCTGATCGCTAGCAAGACGATGCGCCACTATACGAAGGGAGAATGCACCCTGGACACAATTTCCATTGCAGAGCACTGCACCCGGGGCGCCAAGTTGAATTGGTGCTCTTTCGTGTTGAAGGAACTCTTCGCGGCCTGCGAAGAAAATTGTAGGCGTACCACCAGTTTCATTTACGGCTACTTGATCTTAGCCTTCGCCATGTGGAAATGGCACCTTCCTCCCATCCGGGAGCTGGCAGAGACGACCATAAGCCAGCCTCTTGCAATGAAATACACCCCCTGGGAGGTGTCCATGGATCCCAGCACCAAACAGGTGAACGCGGCAGCGTTCCGGGCGTGGTACGGGATGATGACCGATGTTGTGGCCAACCAGCAACGGGTGCCCAAGAACTTTTTGGATGAGTACAGTGAGCAGGTGTGGTTTGGGGTCAGCCACAGGCACACCTTCCTCCGGCCAACTTGCGTGCCGGACACCACCTTTCACATGGCGCCCCTCCAGTTCCAGCTGAATGACGACACCTTTCACCGAGAGGTTTCTGCGTGGCCGGGGGTCATCAAGCACGTTCGCGACGGGATCACCCGCTATAACTTTGAGGGGATGCTGCCGGCACAGCGGCCTGCCACGACCGGCGCAGGGGGGTCCTCACAGGTTGCGGCGGACCCTCCACAAGAAGCAGCTGAGACTGCACCAGATCTACCTGAAGCGTTGGTCCCGATCGTCGAGCACCTCAATGACCAGGTACGACGACTTAACGTGGCCACCCAAGTTGCTTCAAGTGGTGCCCCTATATTTCCCTCTTTTGCTAAATTTCATATTAGTCGGTCTCGTGTTCCCTCCAATACCGCCCCCCTCATTTCTCCCATTCCCACTAACCTGTTCACTTCTGCCACCCCCCTCATCACACCAATGGGTGAACCGGGCCCCGAACCCGATTCCTCGAACCCACCTCCATCCAAGAGGGCCCGCATTGCTGTCACAGATCCAGTGGTGGATCTTACGGACGATGATCCACCAGCCACTCCGCCCACAGCAACTTTGATTCTGGAGGAACCTCTGATCGATCCGGCAGAGTTCCTCAACCTTCGCCTCCCTCCCACTTCTTTCACTCCGTCCACCGCTCCCACCAGCCGACCACCTGCCACCTCTCCCAATCCATCCAACTCATCAGCCACTGTGTCAGATTCGTTGATCCGGGAACTTTTCGGAGGTGACCACGGGGTGGAAGTCACCTCCAGTACTGCAGCCGTGGTACCACCGGTTGACCCCGTGGCCACGGCCCAGGACCCTCATGCTACTATATCTACCAGGTTCACGAATGGGGGGGCTGATTCGGCTGCCCCTCCCCCAGAGCAGACCACACAGCAAGACCGGCCGGAGTCCGAGATGGCCACTTCAGTGGAGCAGCAGACGCCGGTCCATCCTCCAGAGACTTCAAGCCGACCAGTGGCCAGCAGCCAACCTTCGCAGGAATGGGTGCCGGAGCAGGGCACACCCAGCACGACCAATGCAGAACCATGGAGTCCAGTGCAGCTATACCTACTCATTCAGCGGGCGGCCCTCAAGGCCGAGCAGATTCACACAGAGCTGCAGCAGCGGTGTGCCGAGCAGCGTAATCAGATCACGGCGCTTACTGAACAGCGCAATTAGCTGACTAGGGAGAAGACCAACCTCCAGGAGCAGGTCAACATTGCTGTTCAGGCGTTATCCAACGTATGGCCCACTGCAAGGGCTCATTATGTCCCACTTCCTGCCACTATAGCAGAGGACAGTATAGCACTCCAGGCTCACCACCTCAGGACTGTTTTCCATGTTGTTTGCAGAGAGAACGAGGAACTCCAAGCGGCGTTAGCCGCACGACCTACCCTTCCAGATCCACCCAGTGTCCATTCAGAACAGGTGACTACCAAGCAGACGCAGGTAGTTAATATGCAGGCAACTCTCCATTCCACTGCAGCCGCGGCTTCTGCCCTTCTGCGAAGTCTACAGGAGTGCTCACTCGCGCTAACTGTCAAGACGCAGCCTATCGCTGCCCAGCTGCAACAAATTTCCCGAGACATTCAGGCGACCGCGGACCTAGCAAGGTTAGATCAGCTCTACGCCCAGGCGGACGAGCTCGAACTTCAACTGCAACAGACTTAGGCCGACTCGGCTGCGGCCAAACACGTCCTCCGGGAAATTCATCCACCCCTTTGCGCCAATGCTGACGCCATGCACCAGCTGGATGCTAAGGCCGAAGCCCAGCTTTCCACGCTGTTCGGGGATGCCCCGACGACCATAGACGATGCCGCCGCCACCCGGATCTCTCAAGAAGCCGACTTGCTTATGCAAGAATGGCAGCAAGCGGTGGCGGCCTTCACCAAGCTTAGAGATACAGCGCTCCGCCGGGTCCCGGAGTTGGGGCCCTTGTTTGAACAACCAAGTGGCGGAGCACAGCAGGAAAGGGCGCAGGATGAAGGCATGGCAGAACAGAGCACGGAAGCCAGCGGGGCAATGGAAGTAGAAACTGTTATTTGTGATTGACTCGCGGACGAGTCAAGGAATTGTGGTCGGGGCCTGTTGGGGCCCTTGTTTTTGTTCAGTTTTGAAGTCTTGGCTAAGACATTTTGAACTTTGACCCTTTTTGAGTTGCGGAATAAATACACATGGAAACCGCGACTGCGCCGCAACTACCAGGAGTCGCAGAGCTACCAAGGTGGTGCGGAAGCACTCGATAGCTGGAGATAGAATAGGGACAAGTGAAGATGAAGGAAACACAGCAGAAAACAGAAAGTGGAACACGAAGATAACAGGAGAGAAGCCAGGAGAAGCCGAGCGCGGGTGAATAAATAACAGTCACCCAGCTGAAAAGAGAAGGGTGAGAGACTGAATGTTGAATAGATGCTGAAGAGGTTGCGAGGCTCGAGACAGGAAAAGATGCACGGAACAGCTGCGGAGGATTCATGCATGTTCTTCATATGGTTTCTTATCTTCTCTATTCTACCTTTCTGTTCCGAAACCCATCTATAACAGATTTGTGCACTATCAGAGAGAATGCCATGTAATCATGTGTTTGGTCAAGAGGTTAATACAATGGAAGGTTGCTGTCTCAATAAGATGTTCATGTGCTTTTAATGTGTTTAAACTGGTTTAAAATTTTATTTGTGAATGTCTGAATGCTTATTAAGTGATCTTGCGTATATAACTCGGTATATGTAATGGATACACTGCCCTTCATTAGTTGCGGGTTTGTTCCTTGCCATTGATCTCATCCCCTTTTGCATGTGGTTGCGGCACGCCTCGGGTGAGACGCACTGCTCCCTAGAGCAGGGTGAAAATGCCGGCGTGTTCCT